>JANHFO010001225.1:460454-470696 GCA_032468095.1 Pareas carinatus | reverse complement strand
GGAGTGCATCTCCGCCCCAGGCACTTCCAAAAGCCACAAACTGAGCCACGGCAACGCGTGGCCGGGTCAGCTAGTATTTGATAAAGTTTAAAGTGCTGTTAATCTTCCTTGTTTAAAGCATGCTTTCTATCCTTGATGCAATTTTTACAGTGGGTATGATTTGCTCTGATTCACACACCATTTGGTTGGTGACACAACCATGGTTTGAGGTCTGTTCAGCTCCTCTTAAGACATTTTAGGCTTACTGTGGGCACAATTCTGGACACTTGTTATTGTCCTCTAAGAGTGGACCTCTGGCTATTCCATATGAAAGTCTCCATATGTTTCTGCCAATGTGGTCAGGTCAAGTAGACTTGGGTACACTCCAGGTTCCATCTATTAAGCAGTGGCATCTTACAGGACTCAGGAAGCCTGCTTTCCACAATTCATTAACCTAACATCTGTAATTAATGTTTATGTGCATGATGTGTTGGAAGTAAATTATTAGTGGGTAGATTTTCCAAGAGTTTTGATAAAGTAGATGACATTGTACAGATACAATGTAAATGCCATCTATTGAATAAATATTTTGTTGGCTATTTTCAGCATATGCTTAAGTTCTTTGGATAGGCAGCATTCTCACATTTGTTTTGAGATTGCCTAAAAAATTTTCCCAGAGTCCTTCACAAAAAGGCAGAGCTCAGATTTCTTGACTTTTTAGGATCTGGAGGAAATGAAACACTGGGGAAAGATGTTGACATGACAGGGAAGACATAAGATATACATAATGGCAATTTTGCCAGAGCTCATTTGAGATTCTATTCTGTACCAGTGATGGCAGAGAAGAAAAATAGGGCTGGAGATTGTCTGCATTCTGTAAGTCAGGTCTGTTCCCTCTTCACCCTTGCTAAGAGGGATTTGGTCAATACAAGCTACAGGACTATCATATGATGCATGAAAGGGAATGGTAATAGAACAAGGCAAACAGGTGAAAAAACAAATGCTGCTCAGTCTCAATAGCAGTAGAGAATTCATCCATCCATTTGCAGAATCTTGACGATGATTGATAGTATTTCATTTTTTCTCTATTTTTCAACCTCAGTGTCAGTCTGTTCATCTCCGCACAATTCAGTATTTTTGTTAAAATTTCATCTTCCTGTGGTCTCACTTCATTTTTCCAGTGTTTTGCAAATATTATTCTGGCTATCGTTGTTACATGCAATATTAAATATATGTCCTGTTTACACATTTTTTTCTGTGGTTATAGCCAATAAGAATAAGTCTGGTTTACATTCTTTTTTAATTCTAACATTTGCATTAACCATCATTGAATTTCCCCTCAGTATTCTTTAGCATGTTTACATGATCACCAAACATGGTAATATGTCTCTATTTTTTCTTTGCATCTCCAGCATTTATTGGATATCTTTATGGACATTTTGGCAATTCTTTCCGAAGTCATGTGCTATCTAAAGAACATTTTGTATATATTTTCTTTATACAATACAGACTTTGTTATTTTATAATTTCTATCCCATAATTTTTGCCAATCATCTAATTCAATTGTATTCCCAATGTTGCTTGTCTATTTTATCCTATTTTCCTTTACTTGTTTCGCTTCTATTTTTAAGGTTATCAAAAATTATGCATTTTTAATCAATTTTTCATCTGAGGTTAATAATAGTTTGTCAAATTCTGTTTGATCCTTATGAATCACATATTCTTTTTATCTTTGTCATATCTTGATTTTATTTGAAGATATGCCCACCATGAGAGATCTATACCTTGATTTTTTAATTGTTTGGATTTCAAATTTCCTTCTTCATTTATGATATACTTTATGTCTAGATCTTCTCTAAATTTACTAAGTTTGGATGCATGAACACTTCCATAGTTGATAGTGCATTTGGAATTTTTAAATATGTTTTCTGTTTTTCCCCCCCATGTGAGTAGCAGTGCATTCCTTATATCATCATTTTGTTTCCAGTTTTAGAAGTCTTCTATCTCTTGATGTAATCCATTCTTTTCTCTTCGTTAAGACTGATGCTTGATAATATAGCATCCAGTTCGGTAGCCCAAATCCTCCATTCTGCCTTGTTTCTTGTAACATTTTTAGTCTTATTCTGACTTTCTTTCCTTGCCATATGTATTTTAATAATATTTTGTTTAGTTCTTCCAAAAAATCCTTTCTAACTTTATGGGTATTACTTGGAATAGAAAGATATTTTTTGGTAGAGTGTTCATTTTTATTATAGCTATCCTTCCCATTATTGACAAATTTAAATTGTTCCATTTTTTTAGATCTATTTTATCTGCTCCATTAATTTCACATAGTTATCCTATTTTAGTGTTGAGCACCTGGCTGTAATATTAATTCCTAAATATTTCACCTTTTTGAATTTCTATCCTTTCTTGCAACTGTCTTTGTTGTTTTTCTGTCATGTTCTTTACTGTCACCTTAGTTTTTTCTTTGTTTATTTTTAATCCTACTACTTCTCCATATTCTTCTATTTTCTCCACTAATTTTGGGATTGTTTCTAATCTAATTGTTCCTTTATGATAATCCTCTGCAAATGCTTATATTATATATTCTTTCCCTTTTATACTGTATTACATTGATTATAATTGTATCAAAATTATCTTAAACTTAGTTTAATTATTATAAAATAATTGAAGCTTATTTAAATATTACACATATTCAGTGTGATATTTGTTCCTGAGAGAGAGAGAGAGAGAGAGAGAGAGAGAGAGAGAGAGTCAGATAGAGAATGAAAGACAGAAGCAGACAGACACAAACACAGACACACACATACAGAGAGACAGATGGAATCAGAGACAGACACACACACACAGAGAATGAGAGAGACAGAAAGAGAGACACACAGAGAGAATGAGAGACAAGACACACACAGAGAGAATGCCAGACAGACAGACAGACACAGAGAGAAAGAGAGAGGAAGAGACAGAATGAGAGAATCACACACACACACACACACACACACCGCTCTGGCGCTCCACTCCCCCCTCACAGAAAGCAATACCATTTCCTAACCAGTAAATTAATGAAGAAAGGAATAAGTTATAGATGGTTGATGCTGGAATTCATATTAATTAACTGGAACAACACAAAATATTATTTATATTCAATATGGAAAGCAGAGGATTTTGAAAGGAAATATAGATCCTTGCTTGGAGAAGGAATGCAAGAGTACCAACAAGAGGAAGGGAGACAAGAGGAAGAGAGATGAGAAAAATCAGAATGAACAGATAGGAGGATATAAACAAACCAGTAGATTTATTATTTTATCTGTTATATCCTCTTCCTTATTTTCTCTTATCTTTTGATTAACACTTGGTTTTGAGAATGAAGCAACCAATTGATTATTTATTATACAATATAGTGTTTTACATGTCTTTAGATCAGTGATGATGGAATCTTTACTCTGCTGGTGTGTCATCCCCCTACACCTCTTGGATAAAAGAGACCTTTCTGGACCTTCTCTGTGGACTCTTTTCCCCAGGTCCTCTGGAAGTCTCGCATGGCCTCTGGAATCTCAGAAAATTGTACTATTTTCAGATGCCTTGCAAAGCTCTCTTGTGTGACTTCCAGAAGGTCTGGAGAACTGTCATATCATAAAAAATGGCATGGTGCGTCATCTGTGACACATATCATAGGTTCACCATCATTGTTCTAGACTTCCCCCTTGCTATTTAATAACCACATGAAACAGATATCATCAATCGCTATGGGTTGAGATACCATCAGTATGCTGATGATACCTAGCTCTGTGTCTCCAGCCATGGTGACCCAAGTGATGCTGTGGTTGCCCTCTTGCGGTACCTGGAGGCTGTGGGGCCAGGATGGGAGACAAAATGCTTTGAATGGACCCTGGCAAGACTGTAAGGCTTTGGGTGGATGGGGGCGTGAGATTCAGGATTTTGTCATCTTTAATCCTTGACTGATTGGCACTAACCTTTCCTGAATCAGTAGTCCCTGCGCTCAGTCATTCAGGCTCTAGTCATCTCATGACTGAACTACTGCAACGCGCTCTATATGAGACTATATTTGAAGAGCACTTGGAGGCTACAGCTGGTGTAGAGTGCAGTAGTGTAGGCAGTTTTTGGGGCCTCAAGAATGACCCCATGTAACATCAATGCTCTCTGAGTTGCACTGGCTGCCAGTCTGCTTCTGGGTACAATGCAAGATGTAATCACCTTTAAAGCCCACTCTGCCATGGCTCCAAGCTACATAGGGGCCCTCTCATCCCACTGCAATTGGCCCACCGCACCCGTGCTGGCAGAGGAGGCATGCGGTAAGCCCTGTTGGTCTGCGTATAGCTCCTGGCAGGGTCCAAGAGAAGGGTCTTCTCTGCTGTTGCACCTGCCCTTTGGAACACCTTTCACCTTGGAGTGAGGTTAGCTCCAATCATCTGTAATCACCTAAAGACCTGGCTCTGTCAGTTGGCTTGGGGCTTCAATATGGAAGTATCCCAGGGGAGGTGGTTGATCGATTAACAACAGGATCCCCCTTCCCCCCATCCTGTTTCTGCCTTCCCCATCTTTTAACTGAACAGTGGTACTTGGCTCTGTGTAGTTTTTTATTTATTTTATCTTTGTTCAGTTTTTATTTTTTGTGATTGTGAAGGTGCCGAGAGTTGCCCTGAGGTATGATGGGTGGCCAATAAATTTTATAAATAAATAAAATAAAATAGTTGCTTTTCTGATGTTGAATGTGCTGAGAGCATCTGACTCATCTGATGTCAAAGAGGTTAGGAAGAACAAATGATATATGGGATCTGGGGTGACAAATTAAGATTTAATTCAAGGAAGGCTGTAGTGCAGATAGTACTGTCATTTATCTGGCTTCTGAAAAAAAACCAATCTTTTCAGGAAATGGTCCAATTTTGCAGTTAGACAATTTTTTGAATTCTGTACCTAATGTGTATATCCAGCAAACTGATATGGCATTGAGATGTTCTCCCAGTGGGCCAGCTGCACTTTTTTTTGTGTGTGGAAAAGACAGATTTTGCACCTGTTTCTTTTGTTGTAAACTTCACACAAAAGAATTAATAGACACAAGTTTGGCATCAGAACTCAAAACAATGACAAAATGATAGAGCATTTTAACTTCATAGGACACTCAGTTACAGAGTTCAAGGTGGTATCTGTCTCTCACTATATAATGCTGGCATAGAATAGTTCTTCGAAAAGTTTCAGGCTACCTCAGAAGTCCTTATCAAACACAATAATTGTAGCTTGCACAATTGTAGCTAATTGTAATCTGTCTCATGTGTAACCTACCTTTGTATTCCTACTCCCCTCCCCTCCATTAGTTTAATCATTCCTTGCATCTGATCCAAAAAGCTTATGTCTTTTAATGTAATTTGTTAATAGGAAAACATGCTACTACACTGATTTTTGGCTAGCATACACTAATGTGGTTTTCCTTCTACTCTTGAGGATGATGTCCTTGAAGTGTTTCTTAACAAGTCCTCATTTACCTCCTTTGTTGAACATTATTGGGAACAAATGCAATGAAAATGGTTTCTTTTTTGAATAATTGGGAGTTTAAACTTTGTGCCCAGAGATTCTGTAATATTGTTGGCCTTGCACTGATGTTTTACATATTTTTGCAAATAGTTGTTGCATAAAACCTTTTTGTTTTGTAGCACATTTTTTCTTTTAATTTGTGATTGAATGGTGCTATTCCTCCTAAAAAAAGCAGTAGCATTCAATTATCAATAATTGAGTCCTTTTGTATAGAATAGTGGAATCTTTATAGAGATCATAGAGAAGTAAGATAAAACAATTGTTTGTGATGCTTCGGGCAAAAATGTAATGGTTATGTTAATTAGTTTAATTATGATTTCTTAAACTATGTTACTCTCCAAGCTATTTATCTGTACATAGAGTTCCATGTATATTTGTTTATATACTAAAACATCTACAATTGTAGATAAACCTTGAAATAATTTATATATTTCAGTTTATTGTCCGGGTGCTTGACCTCATTTATGCAAACTGCCTTGCAGTACCCTGGAAGATGCACAGGACAAGCACTCTAAGAATACTCTGTGTGATTACTTCTCTTCCTGCATACATTTTTCTCTTCAATTAAAATTGAGATAGAGTGGGACAAATAACTGAGTTGGAGGCAGAACTGGGATTTATCTTTTGTTGTAAGAATATACACATGCTACAATGAAAAATATTGCAGCCGGAATGACTTCTGTTGCTTGGCATATTACCCCCAATCCTATTCCATCTCCCCTCACTTTGTTGTTATTTTCAGGATGCTGTTCTGAGTGCTGCCTATTACTTCTAATGCATATGATGGCTTGAGGCCAGGGGAGCTGAAGGACCATAATGCCTGTTGCAACTATCCTAAGAAGCCCTCATTTGTGTTCAGTTGCCAAGGAAGGCACCCTTTTTGCAGGGGTAGCAGAGATGGCTTATTTTCAGATGGCTGATAAAGACATTTTTAATCCATCAATATGGACTAATATTTTAATATTTCTTATTCCCTTTAGTTTTATTTGCCCTTTAAGGCATGGCTTTAAAAAGGATATTGTCGTTGGTGTTTGATGGATTAATATCAATGCATAGATATCAATATATAGATATAGCTGTATAACACCAGGGTTTATAAATATTTATACCTTGTAAAATTGTAAATAATATGTATATAATTTTAATATATGTGTATAGAGGCACAGTATATGCCAACAACTGTTGTATATTCACTATATTCTTTAACCTTTGACATTGCCAGTAAGGCTTTCCTGGAATTAAGAAAAATGCCCAGAGAAAAAAATTATTCTAATGTGGCATAATATAACCTTGTTACAGTACATGATTCCAAGATAAGGGTAATTTGGAGACTAAATACACAGCTTTTTCAATATCCAGTATAAACCTTAAGAATATATTGGAAATGGGTGAGCTGAAGCCTTAAGATATATACACCATTTTAGAATACAATTTGAATAATGAAAAATATTGTTTCCCCCGAGATGGCAATTTTTTAAAAAAAAAATACCATCAAACTTTGCAATAGGCTTTATACTATGGAGTCTCTGGGCACACTCACAGTAGAGATATGAAACATCCTGAGATCTGCAAAGAGCTTTCATGAGTAAGTAGCTCTCGTGCCTGCCTTTAAAATGAAGCTGTAGTCAGCTTAATGAGATAGTTAATTGATGAGCCCCACTCCCTGCTCCCCTCCATTAAGGTAAGTAGAACACTGCCCGCATCTCAGCTTGTCAAAGGCAAGAAAAACACATTAATTTGGAGAGTTGTGGAGCTGTTAATAAATATGGCACTTTCTGGCAGGTTTCCTTCATTTCCTCATTTGTGATGGTCATTGTGATCAGAAGTTACGGAGGCTCTCTTATCCCCCTTTCCCAAAATTGTTATTTGAGGAACAGTCACTATACTGAAAGAGCATGAAGAAGCACCAAAAGCAGCATTAAGATTTTATTTCTCATTAAAATCTAGTCTGGAATTTAGTAATACAAACCTGTACAGTACTGTGCTCCATTTATAGATTTTTTATTATAAAAATAAACATGCTGTCTCCTCATAGGGGTATTCTGTTCTACACCACCCCTCATTGTAAAGCCCTTTCATCAGTATTTCCCCCCCTCCAACTGAAATTTGTACAGGCTCAACTGGCCTTCTTCTAATAATTTTTCATTACTAACAGATTTTCATGTGTGTGAATGTTACACCTTTGCTTTTAGGATGAGGAAAGGAAAAGGGCAGAGGGAAGCCAGGGAAAAGCTCCTATAGCTGTCCTGAAAATTATCTCCCTGAATCTTGGCCTCATAAATCCCATTAAATGTTATATTTCATCAGTGGACTGGAAAGATTTTTTTTCCCCAGCGATGAAGTCTGCTGGATGAAGCCTATTTTTTAAATTTATGGTTTCATTTTAGAAATGGACTATAAAAAACCCTGGCACTGCTGTCTATCAAAGTGACTCCGAGATGAGAAAGTAAGGTATAGTTTTTAAAAACTTGACTTCCTTAATGTATTGTGGTACCCATAGGCATAGTAAAAATTGGGGACTCTGACCTAAAGACATACAAAGAGAAATACTTTACTCCAAAGGATTGTATTCTGGTGGTGTCAGGGAGAAATCTACAGTGTCTCCCTTGTTTATTCAAGTCAAAAATAGGAAAAGTTAAATCTCTTCTCCCCTTCCTTTCCATACATGACTATTAAGTGCCCTAGGCTGCCCCATCCAGATTCAGTCTCTTCTCTTGAATTGTCTCCAGATTATTTTCAAAGTTACTTCACTCTCTGTTGCAGGTACATCCATGTTTCTTGCAGTATTTATGTAATGTGTAAGTGCAGAGTACAGAGAACAATACTCAAGAAAACTAAACAGTGGGAAAGCCCTAGCTGTTTAAGGATGCTTACTTTCTTCCTTTACTTGTCATGTGACTATTATGGGAAGCAGAAATATAATGATAGTGTAATCACAACAAATAGTAGTTGAATAAGGGAAGCCAGA
This sequence comes from Pareas carinatus, assembly GCA_032468095.1. Lineage (NCBI taxonomy): Eukaryota > Metazoa > Chordata > Lepidosauria > Squamata > Pareidae > Pareas > Pareas carinatus. The sequence continues at coordinate 462,199 of JANHFO010001225.1, read as the reverse complement.
TTTGCTTAATAACTGCATGATTCAGTTAACAGCTGCAGTGATGTGCTCAACAAAAGGTCACAAAATGGAGTACAACTCAACTGCCTTGCTTAGCAATGGAAACTTTGGGCTCAATTGTGGATTTTAAGTCGAGGACTACTTGTATAAGTAATGACTGCAGCAATATGAGGCAAGGCTATACATCTACACAAGACCATTATTTGGTTAGATTTGAATCCGTACATCTTATTAGCAACAATGGATTCTTGGAATGTTTCAATGTTGATTGCTTTATTCTTACCACAATGCCTTCTTTTCTGCAGCCTATAGCAAAGTTTTGCTGTTCACATCTCAATAACGCATCTCAATAACATCTTACACACAGAGGGACAAATCCCTGCCTTTCAAATGAATCTCTTAAATGGCACCAAGAGGACCACAATCTCCTGTTAATTTTAACATTTTAAATGTTTACTGTTTATATGTTCTTATTTTTATCTTATTGTTGGAAGCCACCCAGAGTCACTTGATAATGAGATAGGTGCCATATAAACTTAATAAATAAAAAATAATAAATAAAATGTGACTATGAAATTTGGAGGGGAAAGCCTCTGGATAAGAAAAGTAAAGGAAGGGAGGAAGCTATTATAGTGTTGTCATGGTAGTCTCTTGTATACCATTCTTTTGCTCTACCAATAGGAACTATTACTTTTCTATCAAGCTATACATTAAAAATAGTAGGATTGGCAGAAACAAATCAAATTTATCATATTGAAAAAATGCTTGTAATTCACATGTGAAGGATCCCTATATTTGGTGTCTAAATTTAGAGAGAATTCAGACATTTATATTTCATTGTTGCTAGGAAAACAAAGCAGCCAGGAAGTGGAGTAAAAATTCATACAGATTCTAATGGAATTGTCTTTCACTGTTGCTACTGTCCTGTTTCACCGTAATAATAATAAAAAATAAGTCATGCAAGCAGATCATATTCTTCATTATTAAGTGGAAAAGTTAGCCCCATGGAACCACTGGTTGAATGTGAATAGAAACTGATGATTTTGCTGCAAAAAGCCTGTTCCCCCACCAAAAAAGAAGTCTGATTTTGAGCAACAGTGAAAGAATAAGGAATGTGACTATGGCTGTTCCTTTGCCTACTGTTGCCATGATCTAGTTGGTTGCCAGCACATGCTTTACTGAGGACAGACCATTTGCAAATGGGCAAAGTTGACTCAGCAGCCAAAGTTTTGATAGGTGCTTCTAATTACTGAAGCTACACACACCTCCAATGAGAATTTGGTACCTTAATTCCTGCAGTTAGACCTAGATAGAAGTGCCACCGGTTCAACCCAGGTTTGATGCCAACTTCTGGATCTGAAATTTGTTCATCCAGATACAGGTGGTCTTTGATTTACAACCATTCATTAGTGACTGTTTGAAGTTACAATGGCAGAATAAACATGGCTTAGACAGAATAACAGTGAAGAAAGAGGTTGAGCTACACAAAAGGATTTCTTAAAACTGCTTCATTTCCAACCAGGTTTATGGACAGAAGACGAATAGCTGAAGGTAAAGCACTACATCTTCCTCCCAGCTAGATACTATTCGGTGTGAATTTCAGAATTTCCATCTTTAATACACCCAAATTAGTAGGATTGTGATTAAAAAATGGAAATATAACTAATTCAAATTGTTGTGTCCAGGGGGAGGGCACAAACCAGCGCGGGAACCACCGGCGCCCGGATTGGCAGGCTGCCACCCACCGC
>JANHFO010001225.1:439221-452746 GCA_032468095.1 Pareas carinatus | reverse complement strand
AAAGGGGGGGGAAATTCTTCAAGATGGTTAATTGCTTTATTTCTTGTATTTTGTATGTGTGCCTAAAACTTTTCAATTTAAAAAAAAGTTGGGTTCCATTGATCTAAAGCACATGTGTCCTTGTGCTAAGGTTAAGTAGTCAAAGATAGGGGCCATTTCAGATTCCAAAATGCTGTATCTTATTCCTAGCATCACAAGTACCTAATTCACTATTACAGATACTGTTCCCCACTAATGAAGCCGATGATCCAGACCAAATTTAATTCTTCCCTTAGCATGTTATTTGGCATATTATTTTTGCCAAGTATGTGTCATATGAAAGCACTTTATACTCTACTGTGCCTCATATATTACTGCTAAAAGTCATAAGTATTTGTGATGAATAAATTATCTGTTTATCTACCTACACTGTATAAAACAAAAGGGATCAAATAACTGGTTAAAATAATATTTAAGCCTTCCCCTTTAAGGAGATGAATGTATCATAAATCAGATTCCAGCATTCCTTAGCAGCAGAGTATCCATTCCTTCATTTCCGAATAGCTGTGCGTATCAGCATGATAGTGATGCTTTTGCAAAGAAGGTTTGACAACAATAGAGAGTCCCTCGCCTGCTAAATAAGAAGTGACAACTCCATTTGAAAGCTGTCCCTGGATGTGTTTTATGTGCAGAAATTAACTGTGACAGTTCAAATCAAAACAGAGCTTTCATTTCGTTTGGGAAGTAAATGGACAGTAGAATAGGTTGCTTTAAATGCTACGGTCTAGCACAATTAATATTGTAAAATTTTAGTTTGGGTAGGCTGCTCATTGAAGGTCAGTGATGGAAAAATTATTTTCCCTGATGGTTGCAGTATGAAAGAGGAAACCAAAAGATAATTTAGAAAAAAAAATCACAATTATTGTAACTAAATGTTATTTTCTGGGTACACATCTATGTGCAATCCTAGGATTATCAGCTGCTTCTCAAATAGTTGTTTGCAATAAAATAGTACTGACTTAGAGTAATTAAGAGTAATTGTACCCGCCAGAGCATGGGTAGCCAGTAACGCTCAGGCCAAGCATTAACCACTGGCTTTGGGTTATACATGCCATGTCAGCTATATACTGTATTCTATTTTCTTACATTTGACAAGGAATTATAACAGAAGATATCATTCTTAAATCCCCTTTAATCCCTTTTGTACATATGTATATATGTGTGTGTATTTGTACTTTACTTGTATTTTATACTATATTAAAATTTATATTATCCAGATTGCTAATTTTAATTTATTCTCTCCTTGTTGCATATGCGTAGCAAGAGCAAACCCTTTACTATATTTTGGTTCAATATTGTCTTTTAGACAATTTTTATCTATATATACTTATTGTAACTATCTGGATGCTATCAATTTAATTTTGGATACTTTGAATATTTAAATACCAATTCTGTGCTGCTTAATGACCACCATAAAGTTAGGTAATATAGTATGGTAATATAGAAATGAATGTTTTTTTTATCATACAAAATAATAGGAACTCTGTAGTACATTCTACACTTGTCCGTATGAAAGAATCTGCATTCACGTAATGGCATCTGCAGCTAATATTCACGTAAGAAGACTCAGAAACTTTTAATTTCAGACCATAGGAAGTGGCAACCCTTAGTCAGAATAGACAAAACTGAATTAAATAGACCAGCAGTCTATTGTTTCAAATGTTAAAAAAGCAGTGCAAAAATATGTTGAACAACATTTAAGATGACATAATATCTAAGGTGTTGTACAGTGTAATACTTGACCTTACACTGGGAAAGATTTCCTTTCCATTTTCAACCCATATTATAAAAAAATTAATTTATCCTTTTCCTGATTACTTTTGCTCTGTCTCTTAGTACAGCGGTAATACAACGGATAGGAAAATGTTATACAAGGAATTCTCTAAGGTCTGGAAGAATTAATAATCTGTTGTTTTGCAAATGTTCCAGCATTGCAAAAATCTTACAGGGTATTACAGAAGCTGTGAAATGACATCTTAGATCATTCCTAAGAAATAGAGCTTCATGGCCTTATTTTTATCTTATCTCATTAAAACAATCTGAAAGTGTTTGACTACTTTCTACACCAGGGGTCTCCAACCTTGGCAACTTTAGAAAGCTGGCTGAGGAATTCTGGGAGTTGAAGTACACAAGTCGCAAAGTCCCCACGGTTGGAGATCCCTGCTCTACACTGTCAAACCTAGTGTGTTCATGCAGAGCAGAAGCAGTCAGAGAATTCCTGCAGTCAGTAGCCCCATTTTAAATAAAAATATATTTCTTTTGAGGTAAGAGGCCATGTCCAATAATTAGGGATATAATAAATTTCCTCCTAGACTTTTTTGGGGGCGGACTAGAGTTTGGATTTTTTGCCTATGAAGATATTTGAGTGGAATACATGATTTGGACCACAAACAGAATCTGGCTATGTTCACCATTGCCACATGGAAAATCATTAGAGGAACTGCAGGATTATTCTACTTACTTTGCTTTAATGCGCAAAGGTGCATGGTTCTTTTGAGTGTTGCCACATTTCACACCTTTTTTAAAAATTCAACTCGCCAAGAGTTCCAAGCCATTGCAGGAGATGCTTCAAATGAATGCCAGCAAGCACTAGAGTCTGAAATGATATAGCAATCTTCTGGCCATTGGTTGTGCTGGACTCCCAACAGCCTGATCCCTGACCTTCTTCTCCATCCCTTAGTTCACTTTTGGCTATAAGAAAGGTTGAAATCCCAGCTTCTGCCATCATTTATTTTAATGAGTCTGCTACCTAGAAACTGCAAAGCCCTGAAACTGTAATTTAAACTCCAGCTGGAGGGATTGGCTCCTATATTTCCTGCTTAATAGGAAATTCCTTTCCTTTCTTGTATTTCTTCCCTTCTCTCTTCATGTTACATTCTTAGAGTAGTCTACAGTCCCCACTGTAAGACTCTTTCTGAAACTAAAGTTCTTCAGTAGCAATTATCCACTGGCTGCATTTTGGTTGCCCAAATCTGGATAGTTGCTAGATGGCAGCCAAGAAATACAATACTTTTGTATTTACTAGTGGCCAAAACATTGAATCAAAGAATGATGATGCCTCTAATGCTGCCACATATTTTTTTAATTGTTTTTAGCAGTCAATAGTACAATGGGAAGTAAAAAAGGGGGAAAGTGCGTGCAATAACTAAAGGGTTGCTTGTGCTTTTCATGTGACAATGAATGGAAATGTAATTTCATTGCCCTTAGAATGCTGTAAGTTAAACCTGCAAGGGCTGCAGTGTGGCAGAGGCCCCTTCCAAGTATGCAGTAAAGTTATGCTGTGCGGGCAGCAAGATGTAAGGTGAGAAGGTTTCCTGCCAGCTTTGGGACAGAAGGGGAGCATGGCAAAGCAGCTGTGTGGATGAAACCGAAGGTGATCTAGGCAGCCCTTCTGATTGCTGCAGATCACCAGTACATGGTAACACAGACCAAATATTTCATGCAGCTGGAAGTTGCAATGCACAGAAAACAATGAAGAACAAACTGTCTTGTCTGATTACTTGCACACAAATCCTGACATAAAGCTGCATCACGCTTCCCAAATTTTGCTTATTGTCATCTCTACACATTCAGTCAGGATTCTGCCAAATATCTTCTGAGGCACGCTTGTTTTTGCATTAGTTTCTGTACCTGCCCCTTTGTACAGGGGAAAAAACAGTGGCATTCTTCCAGCATCAGACACAGTCATCACACACAAATTAAACAAGTTCTATTTAAAGCATGAGATGAATGAAAGTGGGAGGGGGAAGCTAAAACCAGTTTATAATACTATTTCTTTAGTCACGCTGTCTACATTTTCAGCCTTACCACTCTGCAATTTTTTCACAGCAATTCCTCAGTTTTCCCCTTGGACACTAACATTTTTCATGTTTTAATTCTGTTCTTTGAACAAAAATATTCAATACCCTTTCACTATTCTTTCATTTTCATCGCAAACCATTTTCTCATTTTTATTCTTATTATTCACTTTGCTGAAGACTTCTTTTTTCAGACCTTTCTACTAACACTATTACAAGGTGATATTTTTTAGTTGCATCAACATCCCCCACCTCCACCTCGGCATTTTCTTTGCTTCTTAATCTTAACAATGTCTTTGAACTATCTTTCTCTTTCACAACATATTAAGGTGTATATAGTGTACATAGTGGCATGATGTCTTCGATTGAATGCCTTGTCTTACATAATAAAAAGGTAAAGGCTCCCCCCGCACATGTGTGCTAGTCATAACCGACTCTAGGGGCGGTGCTTATCTCCGTTTCTAAGCTGAAGAGTCAGCGCTGTCCAAAGATGTCCCCATGGTCATGTGGCCGGTATGATTAGATGCCAAAGGCGCACAGAGAGCTGTTACCTTCCCATCGAGGTGGTAACTGCTAGGTTGGCAGAAGCTGGGGCGAGTAACAGGAGCTCACTCCATTACATGGCACTAGGGATTCAAACTGCTGACCTTCCGATCAACAAGTTCAGCATCTTTATCCACTGAACCACCGCAAAGTAAATAATCAATTATCTTGCTCTTTTCCATGTTTCATTCTATGTAAACTATCCTTAGTTTCTCTGCTCTTTTCTCTATTTAAGTATGATTCTATTTCCTTTTTTGTAAAGTCTTAAGCAACCCCTTGTTTAGGGTAGAATCAATGCAATATCTTATATTTTATTCCAATATTTATAAACTATTCCAATGCAGTAGAATGTAAAAACAATTTCAAGCAAAAGCAAAAAAAATTACAACATAGCACATATAAATATTCAACAGTACTCTATAGTCAAATGACTACCTGACTACCATGAGTTGTAGCCTTGCTGAAATAAAACTGGTTTAAGGGCCTTACAGAATGCATGGAACTTATAACTTTTAGGTATAGTATGTCCCATTATGTGAGAACCACATATAATGCCTAGCTCTGTTTTACTTCACAAGGAGGATGGACAATTAGTAGATTCACTGTTGTTTTGACAGAATCATCATAGTACGGCAGTTCGTGATATAATTCTATGCCATACCAAATAGTATGGTAACTGGTAACCAATGCAGAATATGTTATTCTACTAGATAAATTGTGCATTCCCATTTTTGGGGTAATATTTAAAAATATTTTCAAATCTGAGGGTCACATAATCTTTCTCTACATTTGTTGACATCACATTGTTACCACTTTAATGGCCTCTGCTGCTATATGTTTTAAAGGGTCCAATAGGTATTTCACCTGCATTTCCTACTTGATAGCTGGTCCACTGCCTACTATTCTTATTGCTCTGATGCAGAGTACCTGAAGATATTCTTTATCTGCAAATGATTCTGTCATTCTACAATCCCATTTATAAAATAATTCAATGCAACCTTTCTTCCTTTAACCTCATTTGTCTCTATTAAAATTCTTTCATTATTTCTCTTGAACAGACATACTTTAGCTGTACACTTTCCTGAGATTCTTTTTGTCTTAAAACCATCTTTCATTGTCTTGCTATTTTGCTATATTTGTTGTCATTCTTGATTGAGGAATCTTTTCTTACTCTTTCTTGCTTAATATTGAACATTTCTGCCTAGTCACCATGCATCCTTCTTATGACCCAGGGCTTTCATATTCCTCTTCCATTTCTATTTCTGCTATGAGAACGATTTGGAGTTCTTTTACTTTAAAATTTGGGGACATTTTTTTCCTGCTTTAGTTTTTATAATGTATCTTATCTCTTCGGCATTAGGCAAACATTCAGAGCCTGTTCTTACATTAATCTGATATTCTAACCTTCAGGTCAAAACTTGTTGGCACACTTAGCCCCCTATCATTTTCTAAGTTTAACCCATATATTTGACCCCAGTGATTCATAGCATGGTGCACAATATGCAGCAGGAAATGTTCTAGCTGGGGGGAGGGCCCATCTTCATCTTCTGTTTCCTATTATACAGTCAATCAGACACAAGCGAAAGTGATGGTCATGTGTGATGTCTGTGATTAAGTAACTTGAAGCAAGTATTGGTTTGCTTGAAAGGAAAAAAAAGATTTTTGTAAACTCTATGTTACAAATCCAAATCCTTCTTTAATTTCATGTTCCTTCAATTCTCCAACTTTGCATTTCAGGGACTCATTAATCACACCGTGTCTTTTCCATGCAGTGACCCTCTGCCAATGTGACCACAATGCTGGGCTTGATGTGGTAGAAAAGTATGGAGGTATTCTTTGGACTGCCCTCTCCCTCCTTGATGAGTTCTACTCTGCTTCAACAATGAAGCCAAAGACTAGCACTACCTTTACAGTTTTACTAGTGTGCTTTATTTATATCCCACCAGTCTGTGAAAAACCTTTTCCCATGGAACTGGTCCCCATGCCCAAAAGCCACTGGATGCCACTGGATTATAGAATTGTTTAGAATTGTATAGAATTATAGAATGGTTATAAAATTAAATGAGAAAATGAAATAGCTCAGATCAAAGAAATTAAAAATTGTGATTTAAATAAAACAATTTAAATGGCACCCTAATCTTAAAGACATGTATATGATGGTTGGATAAAATCCACTGCAATGATTCTTTATGGAAAAGGGCACCAATGAATCATATTAAAATTGCCATAGTTAGACTGATTGTATGTTTTCAAATTATTACTGAGGTGGAACCCAGAGGCCAAAGCATCTGTACTGATCCTAAAATTAGCATTTGCAGCAAGAAGGGGGAAAAAACATGTTCCTTTTGGTGCCATTCCCTCTCCCCCACTTATTTAAGAGCAGCAGCTATTTGAGAGGTATTGCATTTCCTTCAACACAGGGGCAAAATAGCTGCTGCCTCTGTACCCGCATAAATCAGGAGCAGCAGTTACTGAATGTAGTAAAGGAAGAAAACAAGGCTTTCTTCCTAGGAGGAACAACTACTTCTCTATAATTTGTGAGCTTAGCAATCAATACCAATTAGGGACAGGCTTGTAGCTGGTTTAACACTACTCCCTGAAGTCCTCTTGCCCCCTCCACTCCCCTTTAACCCCTACCCCTCCAAACCCAGCCAACAGAAATAGCTCCTGATTTGTGAGGCCGGGGCTTTGCCTTGCAAGGGTCCTCCTCTGTCATTACCTGCAGATGGATCAGAAGGACTTCAGATCCCCCAGTTAGCAGAACACTTACTGCACACAAGTGCTCAATTAAAGTTGCCCTTTCAGACAATTACTGAGCATTACAGCTGCTCAAAAGCAGAAACCGGCATTCCCCTTTACTGCAAGAGAGGCTGGATTTTTAGAAGTTTTGCCCTTTCCCTCTGTGCCTTGAGATTTTTATTTCTTTTTTAAAAACATATTTTCAAAATTGCCAGAGTCGTGGCCCCTTTTAAGGTTCTCTTCAAGACTCAAAGAGTTAATTTGTAACACTCTGGGTAGGGTCCTTCAATTGCACATAGGAGCTATCTCTCCCCACTCCCAATAAATTAAATGCATCCCCTTTGACACATTTTAATCATTCCAGAAGGCTGCTATCTAGTTATGAGGTAGACTCACATCTTGGGCTGAATATCTGGAAGAGCCCAAAGGCAGCAGTGTTTAGAGCTGATAAATTTCAGAAGCTTGCACTGGCTGTGTTTTCGGTGATTACTGAGTTGACAGACAACACCCTGAAGTAACTATTACAGTGAAAATTATAATGTATCATTTAAATTTTAAATGAATGAGGAGAATCAAGCACAACAATGGGCTGTCAGTAGGGCTGATGATTCAGATTATTTGTAAAGGCAGTACAAAATATTGACACCTCACTGCCCACCACTGTATTCTCTCCTCCTCCTCAGCTTTGCTTGCAAAATACAAAAGCTCTAATTCCCTCTGGAATGAATTGGCAGGGAGGGGCATACATTGCAATAACAATATGTGACAGCTATGCAATGAAGAATGAAGTGACCTGTACGGTGGGGAAGAAGGATCATGGCAACAGGAGAAAGATGAGATGTGAAAAAGAAAAAAAAAGACTGAATGTTATCCTCATGATTAGAAGCTTCCGATATTGTTGTACTTCTATGGCTTAAGGCACAAGTTGGTAGGTGAACTGGAGCCATGCAGGGCTTGGTCTCCAATTCATGCTCAGGGCATGGCTATAGGGCAGGGAATGTTGCCCCCCCTAACCCTAGTCCCCTCTTGTTTCAGATCATAGATACACAATTAATAAATGTGTGTTGTTTCTGCAGGAGTAAAACTCTACAGGGTATTTTAGAAAAGCTAAATAACAACCATTTTTTGAGAAGACTGTCAAAGGACCTAAAATGCTTTACTGTTTAAAGGGCATTTTAAAAGGTTTTTCAGGTAATTTGTAAATTCTAAGCTAAACATAGTTAGGAATTTTTCTTATGGAAGCAGCCTGATCCTATTATGCTGTTATTGCTAAGTAATTTCCTATTTATTATGATCACCTTTCTTTTTAGATAATTGGAAGAGAGCATACCATTTTTAAAAAGTGATCTGGGAGAATTTATAGCATTATAGACACATTAGGCTTACTTCTGGTCTACAGTAGAAAGTGTTATTAACTAAAATTGAGATATTCAGCGGAAAAACGGCCTTGGTGAAGATTTATCAGCATGGCGTCTTGAAAGGAAGTGACATTTACTTTAATACTATTTACAATTATTAGGATCACTCTTCTTTTCAGATTATTTTGAGGAGAGTTTAGACATCCTTTTTAAAAAGTCATCTAGGAGAACTGAGAGATAATGTTTTCTAAGAATTAATATGACATCAGGGCTTTTTACTTTTTATAAATGAATGAATTAGACTGGTGATTCCAATTTGTGCATCAGTGGTGAGTTTGCAGATTACAGCAAAATAATCAAAAAGACATGAAGCAGAAAATCAGGAGGAAAATAGCAATAAGATACAATGTAGGATATGTACTATGTAGCAATCTACCACAGAATAACTAATCTTATCATCATTGTCTATATAATGCAGTTCTACTTGCTTATGAGTATCCTAAAATAATTTTGTGTACATAGTGCAAAAAAGCTCATAAAAATATTTGAACAGTGTCATTAACATAAGTAAGTGGGGAAAGGGTCATCCTGTCATTAGGAATTAAAATCATAAGAATGGTAAAACTATGAAAAATTGCAGTGAAATTTCATTGCAAATAATTACATTTGTGACATTCCCAAACCAGGAACATGTTTGTTACCCAGGAACATGTAACTAACTATACCTGATCTATGAAATACGAAGTGACTCAAAATGGTCAAGAACATGAAATATGCATCTCTTTGTTATACATAATGAGTGATGTATTGCTTTTCTAACTTCACAAAGTATATATTTGTTTTTTTACCTCTTTTCAAACTACTCAAAGTGGTTTGCCTGCAGTGACTCATCCACTTTTGCATTTCATTACAGGTGCCAAGTATAATCATGCATTTTTAATACCTGCTAATTCTAGATGAATAGCATTTTGTATTTGGACACCTTTTACTATACAATAATTCTCCTCTATCATTTATTTGTAGAAATACAACAGAAATACCTTTGGAGGTATTGCTGCTGCTGATATATAAAAATAAAACTCTTTTAAAATCCATATTAGGTAGCCATGTGTGAAATTCCACAATGTTATCATATTTTGTTTTCTATTCATGATATATTTATCTTGAGCACTTGGTTTCTATGTAGAGATTTTCCCTTTGAAGTGATCAGAAATTACTATTTTTTTCTCTAATTACTGGGTAGACATTAATTCCACAGCTTGTTTATGAAGATGGGGTTTTTTGTTGAAAGGCACCTACGATAAATACTTGGAATCCTGTATTGTAGTACTGGATAAAATATTCACAAAAACTCATGAATTTTTTTTAGAAATGAACAGAATGAGTCTCCTCTTTTCACCAAAATGCTACAAAAGAATTTAACTTCTTACTGAAAGACAGGCAGATAAACATCTGCTAAAAATCACAGGTAAATGTCATACAGGAGTAATTTTCCTCTTAGATTTCTGGAACTTAATATATGCCAGTTTACATTGTTTTGAATGTGAATGTCAACTCAGAATCTAAACTGTCTTAACAGGAATTGGGAAGATACAAGCTTGGGAAGTCTGGGGTGGAGAAATTCGACACGAGGTATTACTAACAAAATATTTTATCAAATAGGAAGAAGATGTGAACATTCTAATGACTGAGATGAAGTGATTTATCTTTTCTAGACATTTGTTTTTCTAGGACAATAAATACTTCTGGATTTTCAGTCAGTATATTATTTATTCTGGATTTGATTGTAGCTAATAAAACAGTGGATTCCAACCCTCCTAAAGCAAACAATGAAGTTGTCATGTTTCACACATTGCTATTCATAGCTAGCCAATATGATTAACAATGGAATTGCCCCTTCTTGCAGAACCAAGGCTGTTGTCTCTTAATTTCTGGGATTTGATCTAGGTAAGAGGACATTTTCTTCCCAAATCTTGCTGTGCAAAGAATATCGGGAGTGTATGCCAAGGGTATATATTCCCAGAAGAATCATCAAAGGCATGAATCTCCCCAGCTAAAGCAAGTAAGCACCTATATCAGGCAGTACTGATATAGGAAGATGTTGGAGGCTGTATTGGAATGGTAGAGATCACTTTAGTGACAATGACAAAGAAATCAATTAAACAGTGCAGGAGAAGGCAATGGTAAGCTCCTCTTGTATTTTTATGAAGAAAACAATAAAATATAAAATTGGGGTATAATACTAGGTTATGAGTTCCTCAGAATGGATGGCACTCAATATTCTACTGAGGAAATGCTGAAGACCTTTTGGAGTACTAATGATGTTTATGATGTATCTAGATTAAAGGTTCTTGAACATCTAGTTGCTGATGCTGTCATACAGTATAGTAAAATAAAATCTGAAGCTGCAAAGATAGAATTACAATAGGAACATGGAACATAAGAAGCATGAACCTGAGGAAGCTCAACACAGTGAATGACGAAACTATTACAAATTGACATTTTAGGCATCAGCAAATTGAGATGGATTAAGATCAAACACTTTCATCAGAATATTGTTTACTATTCAGAACATGAAAAACAAAGATGAGGTTATCTTTATGATAAGGAAGAACAATATTTGGTTACAATGTAATCAACTACCAAATAACATTAACTAAACTTGACAATCATTAAAGTTTATGCGCCAACTGCTGATGCAGAAGAGGAGGAAGTTGATGAGTTTTATGATAAACTTTGATTTGGAATCAACAGGATAAGCAAGCAAGATGCGCTGTTTTAGGGACAGGAATGCCAAAGTTGGAAACAATAAAGAGGGCAATGTAGCTAGCCTGCATGGCTTAAGAAACTGAAATGAAGCAGGCAACTGAATTATCAATGCCTATTATTCCAATAATTTCTTCATAGCTAAATACTGAGTTCAAACAACCAAAATGATACTTCTGAACATGGATACCACCACATGAAGTATACAGAAATCAAATTGACTATACTATTGCTAAAAGAAAGTAAATATTTCAATTATAGGCAGGTATTGACTGAGTAATAGATCACAAACAGCCTATGTACAAATTTCAGGTTCAGGTAAAGAAAAAGAAGAATGCAGTCACTTTCCACTACATGATTTTAAACATATACCCACCATTTGCATGGAGAACATCAGGAATTGCTTAGAAGTACTGAATCTCATTGACCGAGAAGGAGAGGAATTATGCAGTGAACCTGAAAGAAGTAGTTAAGGATGAATGTGAAAAGAGACTGCAAAAAAATAAAGAGAAGAAAGCAAACTGGATATCTGAACATGCTGAAAATTGCCAAAAAGAAAAAAGATGTCAAAGCCAAGACAGACAAAAATCTCAGAACGGAAGTTAACAAAGAGTTGCAGAGAGCTATAAGAACAGAAAAGGAGCAGTATTACAACAATAACTATAAAGACATTGTAGATGAAAACTGAAAACATGAAAAAACCCAGGAAAGTCTTTGAAAAGATCTCTGAACTCAGAAGGGAGTTGCAATCTTGAATTGGTGGCCAAAGAACAAATAGTAACTGATTCAAAAGAAAACAAAGGAAGGGGTATGCTAAAATCTTGTAGAGTAGAGATGTCATCATTCAAGAGACCCTAGTAGATATTCCCTATTTACAAGAACCTCTAATACTAGAAAATAAAGTGAGATCAGCACGCTGGTCATATCTAACTGGAAAGCTACAGGAACTTATCTAAGGAACATTCCCAGATATAGGGTAAGTCACAGATGAAGAATCAATAAGAATTTTGTGTGCCAGAAAATCTGGAGAATGACACAGTGGGCAACAGATTGGAAGAATAATCTTCTTTCCAATATCAAAAAAGGAGACTTAACAAAATGTATAAACTGTTATACGATATTTTTAATTTTACATGCTAGCAAAGTAATTCTTATGATCATCCTATGCAGATTAGAGCCCTATTATGAAAAAAAAGATGCCAGATATTCAAGCTGGCTTTAGAAAAATCCAGGGACCATGAGCCATTATTTCTGATTCCACTGGATAATTAGGAAAAACAAAGAATACCAAAATTAATCAGTATATGTTTCATTGATTATAAAAAAGCCTTTGAATATGTTGATCACATCAAACTGGAATGTGCTTAGGAAAATCAAAATTTCAAAGCATCTTATTGTTCTCATGAGAAACTTATATACAGGTCAAAAATTCTTAGTATGGACAGAATATGGCCAAACAGACTGGTTTCTGGTGGGCAAAGGGGTGTAATACTTTCCCTTTTTTATTTAACCTATATATCAAACATATACTAAGGGAAGCTGGATTGAAAGAAGATAAGTGTCATTTTAAAACTGGAGGAAGAAATACCAATAACCTGTGTAATGCTATGCACTATCCTAATATTTGAAAATGCAAAAGATCTGGAAAAGCTAAGGAGCACGATGAAAAAAAAGGATTAAATTAAATATAAAGGAGACTAAATTAAGACAAAAAAGAAACTGAAGTGATGGAAACTACAGATCAACCAACAACAGTAAGGGAATGGCAGTCAAAAAATATGCTGCAAATGGACTTCCACTTCCAGTCCTCCTCGGTAAAGAACTAAGCAGCTGGGGCTCTGGCTGCAAGTTCTTCTTTTTTTCCAGTTGTGGGGACCTTTGAGGTCCAAGGCCACTGCAAAGAGGTGATTGAAGAGGGAGGCTGAGAGGAGAAGACGAGAACAGCAGTGGCCGACTCGTTGGACCGAACTCTTCTCCTTTTCTCCATGTAGGAGAAAAGGCTAATGGCGGCCATTAGAAGAGGACCGGGGCACTAGAAATAACTAATGTGGAAGCAATCAGGAGATTCCAGCCAGTGGTGAAGAAAAAAGAAAAAGAAAAGATACCTCCACATCAAGGCTTTATAAGAAAGGGCCAATTAAAATATAAAGGTTAAGGACGAGTCCGAAGTAATGTCTAAACCGGCGATCCAGCAAGTAGTGGAGTGTGAAACTTGGGGAAGAAGGAGGAGAAAGGTGCTGGCTTAAGAATGAATGTAATTTGAAAGGAAGATGAATGATAAAT
>JANHFO010001225.1:413552-428203 GCA_032468095.1 Pareas carinatus | reverse complement strand
ATCTTGTCAATGAGTAGCTGATCTTTAGTGCCACGACTATTCTTACAGTTGCCCTTTTGTTCAAAAGGGTATAAGTTGTTGTTGTTGTTGTTGTTGTTGTTGTTATTGTTATTAAGACATGAATGAAAAATAAGAATAAAAAGGCATTTAGTAGAGAACAGGAAAAATGCCTATATCAGAAAAGATGCTCATGCAATACAAGCTGTCATGAAGAGGAATTAAGGTCAGATAATCAACTTTACAGAATGTTTGCATACTGTTTATGAAAGGGTATTTTATTAAAAGCAGAAGTCTTCTTCAGACCTTGCAAGCTTTAGTGTATTTAAAAATGAAAGTGTAAATATAAGTGAACACATATTAACAATTGCAACCTATGTATCAGAGTATGCCACTCAGGGTGAGTACTGGAAGCTTTTACTGACTCCAGCATTCTATTGAGTAATGATATGGTAAAAAATTACAATTGTGAAAATGACCACATTACCTTTTGAAAACAAAAAATAAACCTCCCTTTTCATAAGACATAAGATCTAGGAAAGGGAGGACAGGTTATGTATGAGCTTTGGAATGGGCACTAATCTGTTCCTGTTACTGAAATCTGTAGAAGTCAGGGAGAGATGAGTTAGGAGAGCACAGAGACTCTAGCCAGGGCAAGAATCATTGACATCTAAGTAGTTGTCGGGATCATATGTCTACATATGGATTATACATATATGAATTCTTACTGTATCTGCAAAAGAATAATTAGACAGCATGCTGTCAGGCCAAAAGAAACAGGAACAAACACATGGAGTGCACTTCTGAGTGGTTCTTTATTGTTGTTCGCCTATAGACAGAAATCTTTCCAGACCTAAGCAACTATCTGAATAATTATTAGATATACTCTGTGAATTGATGAGAGGGGGACAGTTTCCCACCTTTGCCCTCTTCTGGTTTACCAAGGATTCCAAGTTTTGCTGTCTCTTTGCTATCTGAGAATGATTCTGTGACTCTGGACTACATTCCACCACACATGTATTGTAAAACACTGACATGCTCTGTGCTGGCTCACATATAGTCTTCTCTGCCTTAGAGTATAGGTAGGTTTAGCTTTGTCAATCATAGGGGGGGCAGTGCTTTCTCCCTTCCCAAATGCTGGTAGCACACATGTTAGAAAGTCACACAAGCCCCTTTCTCCAGAAACTAACTGAAATGAGATGTGAGAATAACGGAGAAGAGTTGCAACCAACACAATGGTTGTCTTGGTTGCAACCAAGAGAAATCTGAGTCCAAAACAGGAAATGTAATTTGAGCATCTCACATTTGACCTTTCCTAGTTCTCTTGAATGTAAAAAGAAAAGGGGAGAGGGACATTCAGTCTTGCAAGATTCTGCTACTTATAGTAAAAGTAGTATTAGTATTCATAACTTTGACCTTCAGGCAAGTTTCTGCAATAAAAGTAACTAAGCCTTTGACTCTGTGCCACACCAAATTCCTATTCAAAAGCAAGACAAAACAGAAATCAACTCTGCAAAATGGACAAATCGAAAACTTGCCTGGAAAAGGAGCCAACCAGAACCCAGCACAAGGAACCAATCAGGAATCAACACTCAAAAAATTACTAATCTGAAATTGATATGAACAAAGGACCAATCAGGATCAACCACAGTTCCAAGCTAAAACATAAGAAAATCTGTTCTCTAATCCAGAGGTCTCCAAGCTTGGTCCCTTTAAGGCTTGTGGACTTCAATTCCCAGAATTCCCCAGCCAGCAAAGCTGGCTGAGGAATTCTGGGAGTTGAAGTTCACAAGCCTTAAAGGGACCAACCTTGGAGACCTCTGCTCTAATCCATGGTCACTAGACCTAAAACCCAATCCTGCTCAAAAGATACCCATGGTGAAAGCCTGTATCGGTTATAAAAGAGAATATGGATATATTCAATCTTTAATTATAAATAAGTAACATGTTTATCGTTGTCACACAAGAACAGATCCCAAGATAGAAAAGGAGGTATTCTTCAAATAGAAAGAATCCTTGGAAAGTAGCAGGAATTGAAAGTAAACAGCCAACAGAATCAAATAAAGGGTTTGATGTTACAACAGATAACTATAAAGAAGAAGCATTTCCTTTTATTTCTATAATGCAACAATCTCAACTCATAATTAGGGAACTGTTGAGAAAAAGGCTTAATTCTCTAAAGAACCCTTAAAGAAAGATGAAAGAAAGATCACACAGCAAAGAAAAAAGAGAAATTCCTTCTAGCTTGTTCAGTGTTCTGCTGGAACAAGCACATTGATAAATATGTGGAAAGTAGAATTTGTCAGCAGCAAGTTCTTGTTGGAGCATTCTTGCACTAAAACAACTGAAATGGACTTCCATGGACAAATCAATGCACCAATAAAAAAGGGAGGGGGACAATTGAAGAGTGTTGAAAAAGAATTGGACTGTTTATACTCTCATTCTTTCTCTCTCACCCACATGGTATATAGGATAGAAAGATGAGTATCTCATACACTATTCCATGGGAGAGTTGCCTTTATAAAGATGAAAAAAATCTGGCTTTAAAAACTGTATTAGTCTATTGACAATCTGTTGTTAGTCTATTGTTTCAGAATACTTCAATTTTTCTCACACTAGAGCTTTACAAAGAAGAGATTGTAAAGATATCTGAATGGCCAAGGTCCAAAGAGAGCTCTTTGCTTGGTTTCTTTAAACACTAGTATTACCCGTGGTATTCCATTTTAGCAAGTGGAAATTTCTCCATCAGTTTTAAGCTACTGTGAAAGAAATGAATAGGTAGAAATGAATACATGAATCTGAATAGTAATACTGTAGGTGGGCCAACCCAGTTCTACAAGAAAGACTTGAGGAAACTTCTTAATAACACTAATATTAGTTTCATTTTCTTCTAAAGCTTCAGAAATACTTAAATCTGGAGCCAAGGAGAAGTCCATCAGCACAATAACTTAATTCATCTCACTTATAACTTCCCTTCAAGTTTGATAGTCTTGTTGTCATTCTGATACTTGGTACACAACAAAAGTAAGAATAGGGACACCACAATTTTTTTGTATTTAGAGTGGGAAAAATGTAAAGTTTTCATTTTTTTTCCTTATATAAATGCAATCTACAATTGCTTCCTCAACACAATGTTATATTGTACTTGGCTAGCCAGTACTAGGTTATATGAATTTCTCTATGATTAACTCTTAAACAGGACTATTATAATTGAATCCTTTTTTCTGATTTCTCACATCTCTCTGGAAAAAAAAATTATACATGTTCATCAATGTTCTATTTTATTTAGTTCACACTTAATTTGTAGTTAACAATATCTGAACTACCCTATACACATTTTGTCTATTTTACTATATTATAACTGTTATGCTGGTTTAAGGATCACTTTTCTAATTTTATTTTACAAAGCATTGTTAACCTTTCACTTTATCAGCATAGAGACTTGACAGCCTTCAAAATAAGATTGTTTAGAAGTTTAACAAACTAACAGACGAGATTGATTTCTTTAAAATCATGTCACTGTGAGATAATGTGGGTAATGTGTTTGCTTGTTTGTTTGTTTGCAATATAGATTCCTTCCAGCTAAGAATATACCAAGAAGAAATTACGGGAAATTCTCATTTAATAAGCACAATTGGGACTGGCAACTCTATTGGTTAACCATGTCTATTTACCTAAAAATGGAGCGGAGTCTTATACACTTGAAGCCGAGAGAAGCGTGATTGCGAAACTGCCAAGACAAGCTAATGCTGTATATAAATAAGGTGTCTTATATATGGGGATGTCTTATAGATGAAAAAATATGGTACATATTTAGTTGGAATAAGAAATTTGGATAAGTGAATAAGAATTATTGCAAATCAATTCTATGTGTATAATCTATCCTTTTGTTAACTGTTACTGCTCTCTTATTAGAAACCAGACACCTGACATGTTATGTAGTCAGCATAAAACTATGACCTTGACTTGACAGCCCCATCTAGCATCCCACACCCAAACTGCACATATTATAACCATCATATGATCTAATAAGTATCTAAAAGTAATTAACTGGATTAAAAAATGCCAGTGCCTCAATCAAATATGTATTTCTTATCAGAGTTCTGAGACAGGAGTAAATTGGGACATTTAAAAACCTGGGACCTCATCCAAGCTGTGATCTGATCAGGGTTCAATGGTTATAATAAATTGAAACTATTAAAACTGGGATCTCATCCAGCACTTTATTTTGTCTAAACCACAGTACCGAGTGCTGCTAAGTCAAGAATATTCAGGGAATGGAAGGAATTAACTCTTACCAGATATGAAGCAAAATATGCAGGAGTAGAACATTATTCTGAATATTATGAATTAAATAATGATGTAGGATTATTTGTAGTGATTCAGGCATGTGGTAGTTCTGACTTACCCTGGCCATGCAACTTTTCAGATTTTTTTATCTTGACTCTATTACTGTATATTGAAAGTAATTCAAGGCAGTGAACATAGCTGATCCTCCTTCGTCCTTCTATTTTCCCCATAACAACAACCCTGTGTGAGGTGAGTTGGACTGGCCCAAAGTCACCCAGTGGCAATATATCTCATGAAAACCTGTGCCTTTACTCCTGCCTAGAACTCATAATCTCCTGGTTTCTAGTCTACCTTAACCACTAAACCAAACTGGCCCTCCTATGGATTATGGCCTTGATTGTCTTAATCTAGAGAGTAAAGGCACAGATCTTCATGAGGTATGTTGCTTCTGTTTTTAAATAATGTACTAATGCTCTTTGAAAATTAAGCAAACAAGAATTCGTTTTAGCTGTATCTGTCATGCCATTTTTTATTGTCAGTGTTCAGCAAATTACAAGCTACAATTAAAAATAGTACATAACAGCAGCCCTAAATACAGTAAGAGCAATAAAAACACTAAATAAATCTGTCGGTTAAAATTTACAAATATAAAAAACAACATAGAAGATAATAAGAGAAAACAAAACGATATCACTAAAATAAAAATGGGATAAAAGGACTTCCTAGCGACATCATTCCAAATTTATGACATCTTGAGTCTGCTTATGACAACAACTGATGATAAAAACTTGGCAACTTTTCATAAAGAAACTTCAATTATTTTGTAATAATTAAACTACCTTTAATAATTTTGCTACAATTAAATAACCTTTAAATATTTTGTTATGATTAAATAAGCATTTAAGATTTTGTTATAATTAAATAAGCTTTTTAAAATTTTGTTATTTTAAATAGGTGCCTTTTATATTAATAAAATGGAAGTTCTATGATCATTATTTTACAAATGTATCTTTTTAAAAAAATTGATATTAGTGGTCCGCAGGATTTAAAATTAAGAATTTAGTGGTCCCTGACGTCTAAAAGGTTGGCTCCCCCTGATATAGGTGAACCAAGGCCTAGGTCAGTGATGATAACCTATTAGACACTGAGTGCCCGGATAAATTGCGACTAATGAGTTGCGGCACGTGAAATCATCGTCTGGCATTGCTTCTCTCTTTCTGAGCATGTGCATGGCCCTGTGATGTCATCACCTGGCGCTGCTACTCGTTTCTGAGCATGCTCAGCTTTGGGGTGATGCCAGGACAACTTGGCTCACGTGCCAGCAGAGAGGGCTCTGTGTGCTTGCTGTGGAATGTGTGCCCTAGGTTCGCCATCACTGGCCTAAATTCTCATAAAAGGGACAGTGAAGAAATACCTCCACTAAGGTTTCGGGATTTAATCTGACTACAGGGGCAAGTTATCTCATTAAATGAAATTTTATTAAATTTCCCATTCAGTACTGCCCATGGTAGAACGTTAAAGCAGGTCAAAAAGAAGGTTCTACAATGAGATGAGCAAACCATCGGACAGATAGTTTGCAGGTCTAAAAGGTTTTCAGAAAGGAAACTTCGCAGACTGTCTCATGCTATAATTCAAAGGGTGATTTGCACTAATATTAATTTTCAGAATCACATTTTTGGGAGGAGGGGAGGAATACAATAAAGCAATGTAAACATTAGCAGATTAAAATTAGATTTCTGAGTTTTTCAAAATGGATCAGAATTTAGCTTATGCCAAGTATCCACAGCTGCAATATTAAAGTTCATTTTCTCAAATATCAAACAGATACATATTGATTTAAAGCGTATTAGCATGCAGCAATGCTCAGGGCTGAAAAGACAATGCAGGATATCTCCTGAGCTTTGCAAGGCTTTGTGGAATTCAAGGAAACCACAAGCTTGAAATAATTTATTAGAACCCCAAGACTAACATTAATTGCTTCAGATATACGTACAGCTGCAGAAAACAAGAACTAGCTTTATAGTTTGTAGTTTATTTTTTATCATTTATCATTTATTTTTTTATAGTTTATAGTTTATTTTTATTTTCTGTATATAAGACTAATTTCTGAAAGACAATAGCATGTCTATTAATACAGTGAGCTCTTTCTGCTTTGTAAAATGGTCAGTTTGGTCTAGTGGTTAAGGCACCAGGCAAGAAGCCAGGAGCCTGTGAGTTCTAGTCCCACCTTAGGCATAATAGCAAGCTGAGTGACTTTGGGCCACTCAGTCAGTCTCTCTCAGCCCAACCCATCTCACAAGATTGTTGTTGTGGGGAAAATAAAAGGGAGGAATATTTTGTGCGTTCACCATCTTATTCATAAAATAATAATTAAAGCAGGATAAAAATCCTGAGAAGGAAGGATTTCAGCATATGTTCTCCTCAAGGAGGTCACTGTAATCTTTCATTTAAAAAGCAGAAGTGCTCCAAAACAAATTTGGAGGTTCTGAGCATTCTGAGTCTGAAATCAAGCAAGGTGTTTGTAAAATAGTGCCCAACATCAAAAAAGTTCTAATTATAAGAAAGGCGTCCTAATTTATTTCTTTTAAAATATTTAATTTTGATGAGGGGCTGCTCATGATAATAAAGGTTTCATTTCCTTTCAGTTGAAGCTTTAAAAGACAGAAGTACTGATTGTCTATCAAAGATGTCTGATACTGTCGGTGCTATCTCGTGATGGGGAGGCACTGCCCATGAAGATTTAGATCTGTGTCTGGAGGATTCTTCTGAACTTATGGCACCTACTAAGGCAGCATGGGGGTGAGTGTGCTGTGCCCAGGGGTCCATTGTACAGCGTTGTCTTCTGTGCCAGCTCTGGTTTTACTTAATGCAAGGCAACCCAGCAACAGTAATTTGCATTCTCATTATTATCTGGTTAGATAACGCAATGCTGTTACATAGGCCTGCTTTTAAAGAACATTCAGGAGCTACAATTAGTCCAGAATATTAACTAGCACCTATTGTTGAGATCATATCACACTTGTTTCTCAGGCCTTGTACTAGTTTCTGAGTACAGTTTGAAGTGTTGCCTTTGACCTATAAAAATCCTTCATGGCTTGATACTTAATTATTCCCAGAACATGTATTTCAACTGGAATCAACCCAACTTATATGGTCATATTGGAAGGAACAGTTAACAGTTCCTCAGGAAGTAAAGGGATATGTGTGTTTTGATGCCAAAGATTGCTGTTTTTCAGTAGCTGCTTTACACTTTGGAACAGTCTTCCAGCAGAAATCAGACTGGCCCTTTGGATGCATCTAGGAAAATTTAAAAAACCGAATTCTTCATAAATAATTTACATTCTAGAATGAGCCATCACTATAAAATAATGATTCAGCATGATTGTCTATGTGTTGTTCTATTATATTTAATTATGCCATAGTTTATTGATTGTATATTTGTAATAAATTTACTGTGAATATTTAAACCAGTTTTAATATAGCTTGTAAACCACTGCAAATTGGACTTGACCGTAGTGGTATATAAATGTAATAAATAAACAAATAATATGGCCAGGGAGAAACACTCTTTCTCACATATATTTCTAGACTATATTGAAATCTAGAATGGAATAACAGTACATCAGTAGAAACAACTAGGTAAACCACAATGGAGATAGATTTCTCTTTATAACCATACCTATAATAGTCATTAAAATTGGTGGTGATGATGATAGCACTCAAGGGAGGGTGGAGACAATCTGAATTCTAGCAAAAGCAACAACTACTGTGCTAAACATACATATATAAGTTGTATTGCAAAATGATTTCTTGGGGTGGAATGCTATACCAACGGGAATATGTATATCTAAAGAATATGCAAGAATTTACATACACATGATGAACAAAACAAATTTAACAAGGCTAGTCTTATTCTGGGACACATTTATCCCACAGTACGATTTGTAGCTATTGATATTTAGTTGACTGGATTTAAATGTGGCTACTAAATATTAAGAAAATCCCACTGAAAAGTGTGAAGACATTGCTTAGTCTGTTAGTCATTCTATGTAAAGATGCTTCCATTATAATTTGACTGACACACTTTTAAGGAGCTCAAGACTTTGTGAGAAACAATCTTCTGGACCCATTTATCGTGGAGCATTTTCTGAACTTGAATCCAAATTGAGCCCCAGCACAACTTTCCTGACTGTGCTTCAGAGGTGAAAGAATTTCTGTGGCTGGAATGAAAGAGCACTTCCCCAAGAGGCACTTTTCTTGCCATGCAAAACAGCAACAGAAACAGTACAATCAAAAAGAAAACATAGTCTCCCTCTTCAGATATATTGTGTGGAGAAAGGGAAAAAGACAGAATAACAGAGTTGGAAGGGATCTTGGAGGTTTTCTAGTCTAATCTCTGGCTCAGGTAGGAAACCCTATAACATTTCAGACAAATGGCTGTCCAGTCTCTTCTTAAAAGCCTCCAGGGATGGAGCACCCATAATTTCTTAAGGCAAGTTGTTCCACTGATTAATTCTAACTGTTGGGAAACTCCTCCGTAGTTCTAGGTTGCTTCTCTCCTTGATTAGTTTCCATCGATTACTTCTTGTTCTGCCTTCTGGTGCTTTGGAGAACAGGCTGACCCCTCTCTTCTTTGTGGTAGCCTCTTAGATATTGGAACACTGCTATCATATCACTCCTAGTTCTTCTTGTCAAGAAACGAGACATACCCAATTCCTGCAATCATTCTTCATATGTTTCAGCCTCCAGTCTACTAATCATGTTTGTTGCTCTTGTCTGCACTCTTTTTAGAATTTCAGCATCTTTTTTATAGTGTGGTGACAAAACTGGATGCAACATTCCAAGTGTGGTTTTACCAACGCATTATAAAGTAGCATACTTAACACTTTATTTGATCTTGATTTTATACCTCTATTAGTCCAGCATAGGACTGCTTTAAAAGCTTGGTTGTTTTGAAAGGTTGGATAAGATAATCCTCATTCTTTAACTTTGGTCGTAGGTCAGAAGAACCATCACCTGACTGGTGGAGTCTGAATGGCAAAGTCTGCTTCCTGCTACCCTATGATTGACACCTCTTTCAGGCTGCTGTCTGCCAGTGGAAAGTCACTGCTCTTTGGGTAAGGAATTTTTTTCATAACTTCTCTTCAGCAAAATGATTGGGATAGAGATCAAAATGTCAAGACAAGGAAAAAGATTTTTCTACCTCTCCAACATATGAACATATAAACAGCATCAAACTATCATATTAGTAGACATGGAAAATTCATAGTAGACGGCTAGCAAACTTTTACCAATGTCAGTAATTAGGAAAGAAGCTAAAATCTATAAAACCCAGATGAGTGGCTCAGGCTCACAATATCATTTTTCTGCTATCTCTAGACACTGCAATTGTTAAGATTTACAGTAAATTATTCTCTTCCCTAATGAGGAATGTGCAACTAAGTATGCAGAGCCTACATTCTTGTAAATCATTTCTGAGGATTGGTCTGTTCAGAAAGTAAGACAAAGTATGCAGTTTGTGAAGTCATAGTGGCAGCGAGATCTATAGCACAAGTTCACTGCATTGTGGTGGTTGCCAATATATCCATTAAAATCTTAGACCTGAAATACTTTATACATTATAGGATTAGTGAATCTTGGGGAAGAGTTATAAAATTCAGTTTTATTACTCATTATGTTAGCAGAATGGCAACAGAAATCATTAAAATTTCACTCATCTTGATAACTTAGATAGTATCTTAAGTGTGCATTTTTATACTAGTATGTCATAGGAAAGCTAACTTTAATTTTTATTGCTCAGAAAATCAGCTGCTATGTTTTCAAGGCCTTGGGATCAGAATGGACTGTTGCTGGTGTACCAGCTTTCCTGCTGTACACCAACCAACTGCCAGAGCTGCTAAACTCTGGCCAGGTTGGTAGTGATGTTCTTCAGACTTATGATTCTGGGACACCCCAATCTGCCATTCATGAACACCATGGAGCTAACCCACATCATCTCTGGCCTGACTTACAAAGGAGGCCACATATTAGACATAGTTTTAATCTCATGGCAGTGGAGACATGTTCTAAAGTTGGGAACCTGAATGTTTACAGGGGAAATGTTTTTAAAAAACAGATTATTTAAAAAACAATAACTGAAACAGAAGTATGTGCATGCACATATAGGCATGTGAACACATATGCAGAAACATCTACAGTACTTTAAGAATAAGAAGGATCAATGTGAATGACATTTTTGCATGGATCATGTCATTCCTCCCTCATTCAGATTGAAGATGCATTTCAAACACAAAAGTAGCATATGAGCAGGCACTCTAATATAGCTGTTGTAAACGAGGAAAAGGTAACCTTATACCCTTCAGATATTTCTAATTTTAGCCAGCATGACCAAACAAGGTGTTGGGAAAGTAGTAGTCCAAAACATCTGGAGGCACTAAGCATCCTATGTCTGTTGTAAACCATGGGTATTAATTTATGGTATGCATGGTTGAAGAAGGATTGCTTTAAGAATAATCTGAATGGGAATGCTAGACAGTCTTCTGGTGTGATCATGACTGATAAGTTCTACATTTATGCTACTTTGCTTGACAAGTTGTCTCATTCAATAAAATATTAGTAAAACAGTGGAGATATATTTATATTAGCAGCTGCAGCCAAAGGTTGTTATGCATTGGAAATTATTTGTGTGGCATGCTTGATAAAACAAAAGCCTTCTTCTAGGCAATATTGACCAGCACTGTGTTCAGAAAGATGACACATTAATATGTTATACAAAAATGACAGAAAAAATAGGAATGATCTTCTTATCTATATGATATAAATTAAGCCCTCCTTCGGGATTTCTGTTATACATTTTGTCTGTAAAGAAGAAATAAATGGTAGAAAACTATCCAGGGAAAATGGTATTTCTTTTCTTGTTAATTGTAGGATAAAAATCAAATATGTGAGTTACAAATATTATATAGGTTCATCAGCTTCTAAGCACACCTGCTGTTCCTCATTTCTGTCTCAAATGATTCCAGGTCAAAAGGTGAATAATTATTAGACAAGATAAACCAGAATTATAAAGGCATGGAACCGAGTGTTTTTAATGGGTTCTTACCAATTATCTGTCGCTCCAGGGAATATATTCTATTTTGAAAGAGAATTTACCACTACAAGAAATATTAACAACAATTACTCCACGTCTGTCCAATTGGAACATTAACCTAGAAACAGACGGGATCATTCCAAGAAGTCTGCCAACATTTTAACAAATGGTAGCGGCTTTTTAACAGATTGGATGCATGCTCTATAGTTTGCCAGGATCCCAACAACGAACATGAGCTTCCATAAAAATGAAAGACAATTGCCAGTGATAGAGATTTCAGTGTCATTAATGCAAGTGCTGGCTAAGCATATAAGCCAACCACCATTTTTGATATAAAAAGATACTGGAGATGGAGATTCATATGAGAAAAATTATTTACATGGTTGGATAAACTTTAAAGCTATTTTTTCCATTTGCGTAACATTATGTATATTTTAATAAACATTTTATAAATAATAATAACAAAGTGTTGAATTTACAAGCAATGTCAGGCTTTTGGGTATTTCTAACTAAAGCTATGCATGGCAGACAGACGAGATCATTGGAAATGTGTGCTGTATTACAACCAGAGGAACTTATATATTATTTAATTTCTTCACATATTTATTGACATAAAATATGAAATCGTTACATATTATTTTTTGGATGAACGTTTTCTCAATATATGATTTTGTGTGAAACTTACACTATAACCTGGTATTTATGACTTTTTCCAAATGACATTTGCAATATAGTCTTAAGTAAACAATTTCATCTATATTCAATTTTTAAAAGCAATTCTGATATACATTTTAAAATTTACCCAATATACACTGGCAGCTTTTATACAGTGCTGTTCTGTAATAATCTTTCCATTAAGAATAATAGACATTCTTGAATACCTTCCCCAGCCTTTGCTGGCTAGCTTTCCTTTCCTCTGAAGACCAGCAAATAAGAAGAACACACACACACATACAAACACACAGACACACACACACACAAATTGAGCTCACCTTTCCCGTTCCTCCTTCATCTTTTCTAGGTCAACTTCTTTGAGTGTACCTTGCTTGGAGTTTCCCTTCTGATCACTTTTTACAACCTTGTCCTCTTTTTTCTTGCCAAATCTGATTTAAAAATGAGATTTAATATTAAAATAAGCCAGAAATACTATGAAAGTCTTCAGAGTTGATTTAAACGGACCAATTTAAGCAAACACAGTATATTATGGTTTGCTTCAGCTTCAATAAACCTGTCTCAAGGAACTCAGTTTTTTTAGAGTATAAATTAACTCATTTCCCACAAATTTTTCCATACATTTTTCATTTTAATTTCCATATTTAGTGTTTTAGAAATATTTATCTTTTATGATTTTAATACTTCTAATGTTGTAAGATACCTAGAGCCACTTCAAAAAGAGATGGATGTCAAATAAATTTAATAAATAAACATGGCATGTAGGAAAATCACTAGGGACAGTCCAAGAAGGGGAGCAATTATGTGGTAGAAAATTTGGGTAACCTTGGTTCTGTCACTTTATTCGAAAGATAAAAATCTTGGTCAACCTAGTACCAAAGTTGCTTTAAAAACATGAGTAAAGAGAGTGAAATTCCTAAATAATTTAATCCAAAGTCAGTTATTTCCAAGCATAAAACAAGGTGATAAAAACATATGAAGTAAAATTTTCATAATTTCTTTTATTAAGTAATCTGGAGGAGAGCCTTGAAAGGTCAAGCCAGTTCTGTCTCCCCAACAGTTTAATGTAATATAAAGTCAGAGCGAATCCCTCCTCAGATAATCTGGAAGAAGTTTAACATGGCTGCATAGATTCGTCAGGAGAATGTGGCTACCCTGATATTGAGCAGTTACAGCCCTGAGTTATTTCTTAAACCCAATTTTTTTCTAATACTTACCTGTGTAATTTGGATGCAAGTATACCATTTTCTTAATTAATTCACCATTAAATCTCTAATGCTAACTTATTAAGAAAAATATTATTTTCCTAGTTTTTTTAAAATTAGCATTTGTAAAAAAAATGCTAACCATTATCTATTTTCAATCAAATGCTACCTAGTGCTGACATGCCTTTATAAAAGGCATTCAATAGGTATGTTTCATATATGGACACACACAGCGATATGAATGTGTATGTATGAATTATATTTATTAATTGTGTGTGTGTGTGCATGTATCTCTATAAAAATAAAAGGTTCAGGACATTCTTCAGTTACTTTGGGTGTCACTAGAAAATACTATTTAATCATTTAAATCATTAATCAGCATGCTGGATTAATTATATTTTCCCAAAATATTGGCAATTTTTCAGTGACCAAAATTGAATTACTGACTTTTGTTTCATTATTATACAGCTCAAAATATTACTGAATTTAAATAATGGGTCTCCAGCACAGTATAGTACAAAATGAGTCTCTAAAAGGCAACCACACAATACTGCTTGGAGACTCCACATATTAATTGCCAATTAAAAATATCTTGTTCTATGTAAATTCAGCATTTGCATAAGGTTAAGTTTATGCACACATGTTATATACATGTTCTTGCGCATATGAAGTGTACATGTTATATACATGTACAGAAGTCAATATTTTTGGTTCAGTGTGAGCACTAGGTGCTTACACAAAATAGCAAGGGTTATGGATATGGATATCCCTTCACATATTGATTGTCACTGGAACAGACAAAGCACCTCTGCCATTATCTCTAGATTTCCTCTTACTGAGTTCTTTCTAGTATTCTCACTCATCTTTGCTAATTTTTGGTAAAAATATAAAAGTTGAATGTACTAAGAATGGGGCATGTATGAATTATCTACAGTAAAAAAGGGAGTAGTTGTCAGTGCCACCATTTTCCTATGGTAGCCTGCCATTCCCCTGGAAGGGCAGGGGAGCAGGCACCTGCATCTTTGCTTGGATTCTCTCTGCTTGAAATGTCTGTGAGGGAATTAGGAAGGAGGGGCAGCTTCTAAGACAGCACGGACTTCTTCTCAGTCCGCGTTGCCAACTTCAAGGCCAACGTGCCCTGAGGGTGAACTCTCCATCAGCCTAGCACCTCAGCGTTCTCAAAACATCTTCCTGGCATCGTATTGGCAACTGGTGGACTGGGGGAGGAGGAGGAAGAACTGTGAGGAAAGGGAAAGAATAGCTTTATACTTCACCCGGAAATCTCAGATCCCGCTTGACTTTACTGCTACCTGTTTCCCTCAGAAAAATTTCTCTGATTCAACTCAATGGATTCCAGAGTCGTGCTTTCCTGAGGGAGGGACAGGAGCAGGTCATAT
>JANHFO010001225.1:402261-412636 GCA_032468095.1 Pareas carinatus | reverse complement strand
TCACCCGGAAATCTCAGATCCCGCTTGACTTTACTGCTACCTGTTTCCCTCAGTAAAACTTTCTCTGATTCAACTCAATGGATTCCAGAGTCATGCTTTCCTGAGGGAGGGACAGGAGCAGGTCATATAAATACGGTCAACAATAAATAGATGTTGAATGAATGTGGATACAATGCAACAGTAAGTGATCAGTTCAAAGGACAAATCTTTGAAGAAAGACTAAATGGATCAAGAAGGAGGAAAGAAGACTTTCGAAGGACAGCTTGGTGGAGAAGCAGTAGGCTCAGGAAGCTCCCGAGTCTAACTGCTTGACAGCCCGTACACCGGGATGGTTCAGATCAAGTACCGAACCCTAAGTTGCCCTGAAGAGGCAATGAAGAGGAGGGGATGTTCTGTGGTCTCAGGGAAGGTGGCAACCACCTTGAGTCCAAGAAGGAACCCCTCAAAAGTCTGCGAAGCTAGGCTGCAAAGATGCAGTATATAGCTGCAGACGAGTCAAGGAGGAAAAAATGAAGCAGTTTGAAAGTCAAACTGCAAAAAGGCACAAGCCGGCACACAGAGACCTGGATGAGTTTAAAATAATTTTTCTACTAAATGGCTACTTGATTAAAGAGAAGATTTAGAAAGGAACGTTTACCCAGAAAGAAGGGATAGATGGCAACTAAACACAGAAGGATTCGTGGATTTTACCAAGTATTTGTAACTGAAATTAAACTCTAGAAGGAAGAAATATTTTGAATTAACATTAAAATTGCCAGTATTCAAGGAACTAAAAGTGTATATACCAGAGAGCCTTTTTTTCATATTGTATACTGTATACTTGCTAGTTTTTTTAAAAAGAAGATGTATAGGCTCTGTTACATATTACAAAACAATTGCTACTTTCTTTACTAGCAGGTGAGAAAAAAACATGTATTGTCTTACAATATGTTTGAGAATCCATAATTGGTTATGCTGAGGCAAAAAGTGGTATTCCTTTTTCCCATTACGAAGCATAACGCTTATTGGCCAAAAGGAATGGGGGAAAAGGAGTAGGAAATAATCAACAGCTCAAAACAAACAGAATGCTTTAGTGGAAGACAAGCACCTGCCCTGGGATAAGCATCAGCCAAGGCTTCACTGAGTAAAAAATACTCCTTTCTCTCTAGTGAATACAGATAGGAGGACTAAACACTGTTCTGTAAAGAAATCTCCACTTCCTTTAATTCTTAGCAGGCAGAAATATTATCAAAAAGAGTTGAGTATTTGAGATCATCAATTATTCTATCACATAATAACTTTACAAGCATAATCAGATAGTGTAAAATAGCCCTCAAGCTAATTTGGGAAAGATCTGAATTTAATAGCAGCTCAGAAGAGAGCTTTCTTGCCTAATACATACATATTAAATGGATAACACATTGCTTTTAGAGATGCTGTGTTCTAACCACACCATACTTTATTGTTTCCGCTCCCCTTCCCTTTCCTAGCTTCATTTAAGCAAACCTGAAGTTTCATATTTGATTTTGCCTCTGCTAAAGTTTTAACAAAATAATACTGCCCCAGTCTTTCTATGGTTACAGGAACAATGCAGAACATGGACCAAAATAGAAAGAAATTAAAGTTGTTTCATTAGACTCAAAGAAAATATTCAGAGAAAAAAATATTTAAAAAACCTTCATTGTAACACCTGGCAATTATAACGTAGATACTACAACAAGAAGAGTGCTGTAAGCTAGTGATGTATTATTATTGTCGAAATCTGAGTAAACTGAAGTAAGATTATACACTAATGGACTGTAAGTAAATCCAGATGAAAATAGCCCTCTTTGTTATTTTTGGCTTAACACCAAAACTGTGTGAAGTTGCACAGTATACCTCCCATACCAAATATACTGCCTTTTTGGAGCCTTGGCTGGATTTAAAAAAAAACAACCTTTTTTTGCCTTTTACAAAATCTTTAGAAAGTTCTTCCTGCTGGTTTTATATCAAAGCTGATCCCTGTAAGATATCTGGATTCCAAACTCATTCAGATGTCAAAGCTATGGTAGCAAACATGATAGCGTCCTCAGGGGTCATGCTCATCTTTAAAGTGCAACAAGACTTACTAGGCAAGAAAAAACATCAACAATGATAGAAATGCAGGCTCTAAAATGACAAAGCAATAGACTACTACCATGAATTGCCAAAGAGAAGGAAGTTTTTCATTCATTCATTCAATTGACTTCCTGCATTTTTTCCATGAGCTCAAGCACTCAACACTCCTTCTACCAAATTTTTCCCATAGCAAACCTGTGTGCTTGCTTGGTTCCTTCATCTGCAAAATGAAGCCTTACTTCTATGGAGCCCTTGGTTTTACTCTGCACGTTAGTTTGATAAATTTGGGCTGCTATTAGATTCAGATATTTCCATTAAATTCAGATATTTCCAGCACTTGCGAGTATACAAAAGGAATGGAAATGTTAGAAGAGTCGGATATAAGAGAGATATAAGATATGACAGTAATAGAAAATTTCTAAAAGGCTTGTATTTGAAAGACTACAGTGTAACTAATAATTCCTGCCTAATTTATACCTTAAGAAAAATCCCAGCTATCAAGTGAAAAATTGCACTCATTAAAAAAAATACTAAAGAGGGGCACTTTACATGAGTGCAAAAAGTTTATTTGAAATAAAAAATATCACAAAAGCCACATTTGCTGGGCAAGTTGTTGGAGTTATCTTTATAAACCAGCATTCTCAAACTAACCAGAAATATATAGAAGATGCTTTCTGAGAGTGATATTGTTAAACTGATAGCTCAATTAGAAGAGAAAAGTCTTCTGTGATAAATAAAACCACTGGGTATTTAATATATTAGGTATTTCAAAATGGTTTTCTCAAACTATATGAAAAGGAGATAGAAAATAAAATTAAGAACATTCTGGCCTGCATAATATTATGGGAGCATCAGCTGAAGTTTGCAATAAACTATGAAAGCAGTTACAGCTATAATCTATTAGTATGCAGCTTGCAATGGAATGGCAATATCCAAATGCACTAGGTGTATTAGCTGTGCATACAAAAGCAAGAAAGAATTCTCTTTTCTGCAATTCACAATCAAAAGAGCAAAAATAGGCAAGTCATCCCAATGGGAAAAATGTAAAGTACTGTAGCCAAGGACAACTTGTGCAATAGATTCCTCTTTCTTGATTTTACCTTTAATATAAGTTTTTACATTTCACATCTGGTAGCAAGAACACCTATAAATTGTTGGTGCCCAGATGCCTTTGTTGTTATCTTATACAAGCCATCTCAAGTAAGGTATAAAAACAGAAATATAGAATTTAACAACCCTGCTTGGCTCAATCTGGCAAGATGGAGTATCTTTGAGTTTTTGCCCCCATCTTCCAGGGTCTGATGATTTGTCATTTTTGACTCTGGATGGGATTGCAGTTTTCCCTACTGAGTTGGTGTACAAATTTGGGGGGTCCTAATGGACAAAGAGACCTTGCTCATGGTCACTCATAGCTTAGTCACCTGCTGGCAGGATTATTGCTATGTGCTTTACATAGGGTTCCCTTAAGACAATGGGAAGTTATAACCGGCCCAGAAAACAATGATCTATAGGTTCGCCTATGTTACACTTTAGTTGTGCAAGCTGCACTGGCTTCCAGTTTTGTTCCGCGTGCAATTCAAGGGACTTGGTTATTTCTGGGACCATCTTTCCCTAAGAATATTTGCCTGTCTCACTAGATCAGACAGGGTGGGCAGGCTCCAGGTCCTCTCCCTGAAATCTTAGCATCTAGCAGGATCCTGGAAGTGTACCTTTTCCATGGCTGTCCCTACCTTGTGCAACACCCTATTGCTAGTGATTCTACAGCCTTCTCCCCCCCACCCAACCTTTGGAAGGCCATTAAGACTTGGCTTTTTACTGAGGTGGTAGGATTCTGTGGGTAGAAGTCAAAGAAGGTAGCTGAGCCTGCTGTAGGTCATACTAAGAGGGATAATTACAGTTCAGGGTTTTTGTTTATTGCTTTTATGACTGTTTTATTTGTTTTCTGGTTGTTATAAGATGCCCAGAGCTGCTTAAGATAGGCAGCCATATAAATCTTTTAAATAAATAAACAAACTAAACAAACTAAACAAGTACTCTGAACTAAACTTGAATACTTTAATTTTCCATTTCAAAAAACAGTATCTATCATTTAAATATCAAATGTACCATAAAACTATCTGTTGTTACATGCTATTGTCTCTCTCATCAGAGCTGATAGTGGAGAATCAATATTTCTCTGATGCTGTCTCAGGCAACCCTAAGTGCTGGTTGCCTCTTGGCCCACTGACACCATCTTTTCTTTGTTTCATTTTTAATTTTAAGGCAGGCTAAAAATGAAGTTGCTGTTCTGCAAACCTACTTTGTTGCTCCCGTGATGAATTTCTTACACACAAGACTGAAATGCGGTGACCATGGTAACACTTCATTTCTGTGCTGAATAACTCGTTTCCACATCTCGAATATGTTGATATTTACTTTGAGGATTAAAGAGCAGGGAGGTCTGCAAAGTCCCTAGACTTCTAATGTAGGGAAAACATCTGCTGGACAGAGTCCTAAGCAGATTGCTAGCTAAATTCAGCAACTGGGAATTCTTTTGGTTAATTAGGTCTTTCATATCAGTAGATGTCATTGGAGCTAACTGAGAACACAATGTTATTTGAAGCATTTTGTTAGAAAAGAGCATTAACTCTAAAGGTCAGTAACAGGAGAAAAACAATGTAATTCATAAGGTTGTCATCTATAGAAACGATCTATATTTCGAACACTCAAAAAGTTGTTTGTAAATTCCACAGACCAAAACTTGAGAGGGCAATGGTGAGGAGAGACTGGGGTCTATGCATATGTCTGTATATATATATGTATGTATATCTATATAAGACAAAACCAGAAACAAAGGGAATGACAAAAAGTACTCCAGCAGTTGGCTCTGTTCCTCTAACTGATTTAAACCACAATGATATATGCCAGATGACTTCAAAAACCGGTCTCATCAGAATTTCTTCCTTATTTCTGCATTTTGAGATGATGCTGTCAACAGAAGAATTCCTTTCTAAATGTTAATAGGTCTGGGAACTTAAGAACTTAAAAAATAGAGTGTAGATATTCAGTGTGCTTCCATCTAGGAGCAATGGTAGCACTGTGGTTAGAATGCAGTATTGCGGGCAAACTGTGCCCACAACTAGGAGTTCAACCCCGATTGGCTCAAGGTTGACTCAGTCTTCCATTCTTCCGGGGTTGGTAAAATGAGGATCCAGATTGTTGGGAGCAATATGCTGACTCTGTAAACTGTTTACATAGTATTGTAAAGCATTATGGCGCAGTATATAAGTGCTATTGCTATTCCGGGCAGAGAATACTATATTTGCATGGAGCGGAAAAGGCCTCTCTTTCAGAAGTGCAACTACTTATCTGATTTTACCTGGCAAGGGCATATAGAAAGTCTAGGTAGATAAAGGAGGAGATAGTCCTGTGACACAACTACTATAGACCATGGTTATAATGTCTTAGCACCAACAAAGCTAAATTACCAGTCAAGTAACAATGGGACCACAGTAAGACACTCTCCAAACTTTTAATAGCAGACAGACAATGAGATGCCAAAGAAAACCAACAAAATGGAATTAACCCCTCCCCACTTTGGGCACAGACCAACTCAGTTTCTCTCTCCCTTAGCTAAAGTGGAAACTCTGAACTTGACAGAAATTTCCCAAATATTTCATATGTCATAGCTAAAAGCAGCTATAACTTCAACTAACTGAGAAGTTTTCTCTTTTACCCTTTTAATTTTGATGCCTCGTTTATTCTACTGTTTCTATGGCTTAATAGAAACTTTATGCATTGATTACGTCTGGTGCTAGGAAACCAATACTATTTACAGCATTTCTTTCCTGTAAATTCTACCTCGTGATGTATCTTTACAAAGCCTGACCTGAAGCTCAGCTGAAATGGACTAGATAAACTAGGTAGATTAAAGTGAGTTGGAAATTGGTCAGGAACATTAATGGTATGAGTAAAAAAGTAAAGGTAAAGGTTCCCCTAGCACATGCGTACTAGTTGTAGTTGACTCTAGGGGTGATGCTCGTATCTGTTTCTATGCTGAAGAGCCAGCACTGTTCGAAGACGTCCCTGTGGTCATGTGGCTGGCATCTGCCAAAGGCGCATGGAGTGCTGTTACCTTCCCACTGAAGTGGTGCCTATTCTTCTACTTGCATTTTTAAATGCTTTCGAACTGCTAGGTTGGCAGAAGCTGGGGCGAGTAACGGGCACTCACTCCATTACGCAGTGCTAGGGATTCAAACTTCTGAACTGCCGATCTTCCAATCAACAAACTCAGCATCTTTATCCACTGAGCCACTGTGCCTCCTTAAGTAAAAATGATATGAGTAACGATAAGAGTAGTCTGGCATAAAAAAATACACACAGGCATGCATAATGATTTTTGTAAGGCTAAGAAAGGTGGACATGTGTCAAGCTGTACACAACTGGTAAGACCAAGAAAGCATGAATAAGATGGATTTCAGTAGTTAATACAGTCTGGGGTAAATACAGAAGTTTGCAAACTGTAATATAGGAATTTCTAAAGTGCTAATTAAGGTAGAGCTTCTTGGTGTTTTTCTTCAGATGTCTCAATTGACTTTCTCCCAACTTTTCCACAATCTCTAAACAGAAGAGATATTTAATAAATAGGACATGTTCACTTGAGAGAATATTGAATAAAGTATATATAGAAAATATTAGAGTTTCTAGGGCATGTAGCTCAATAAGTATGATTATATGGACTGAAAAAGCCATTTGACAGCACATGGGTCACAGTTTTCAGGATATAAAACTACAGTCCATATTTCATAAAAATGCTTGGTGTAAACATTTCCTCTGTGGGCCAAAACTAGACTTCAGTAAAAGTTCTGTATCTCATTTCTTTCAAGATACGATTGATTATAAACAGAAAAAAATAATAAGGATTTCATTCCTCCTACTCAATTCAAGCAAAATAAAATTTTCTGAAAACATTCCCAATATTCAGAAAAATGTACAGCAACAAACCACAGTGTTAAATTTAAATGTAAGTAAAAAATGAGTAAGAAAGATAAAAATACTAATAAGATATGATTTTCAGGTTCTCACAGGGACTATAAAAAGCTTAACGTCACTGCTGCCTTGTGTTTTAAGTTATTTTATCACTTCGCTTTACAGCAGGAGAAATACTCTCTCAGAACGGCACCGTACTTTGATTAATTACTTTCATACAGAGGCTTTTACAGGATATTAGTGCTGGAATGAGTCAGACAGGCTGCCTATGATTATCAGCCCAGACTCATTTTGCATTTATGTTAATAGGGGTTTTAATGAAAGAAATCTTTTACATTTTTAGTGTTTCTCTAACTATGTAAAAGCTTTCTGGTTATATTCTTATTTATTGGGCAGAAATTATGGGTGCCATACACGGCAATTCTATGCATCTTGTGAAAATTATTGCATGAGTTGGGAGAAAAATATGAACAGTAAATCACAATGAAGCTCTTATACTGTGAATAGTTAAACAGACCTTCATCCCTACACTGTGGGTGAGAATTACAACACATAAAGCAGGAATTTATTCCAGAGAAAGCATGTCTAGATAACTCTTTAGTTATGCCTAACAGAACCCATCATCT
This sequence comes from Pareas carinatus, assembly GCA_032468095.1. Lineage (NCBI taxonomy): Eukaryota > Metazoa > Chordata > Lepidosauria > Squamata > Pareidae > Pareas > Pareas carinatus. The sequence continues at coordinate 404,966 of JANHFO010001225.1, read as the reverse complement.
TCATCTTCATTTATGATACCAATGTCCATTATTGTTCCACTGAGGTAAAAGCAATTATCAAGCTAAGTGTTTATTTTTAATCTAGTTCAGTGGATTCTAGAGACCAGCCAATAACTGAAACTGACACGAATGTGGCTGAAAGCAGCTACTCCTGTAAGTTTGGTCACAAGAAAAATTGGAATGGCATCAACCCAAGTACAGGTTCTCTCAGGCTGTCTGCAGACATAGGATAGAGAAAGGATAGGGAACACTAGGCAAAAACGAGTTCATTGTTTTGACATCTGTTTGATTTAAGTAATCCTTCAACCACAGAGAGCATTGATTGAATGAGAATCAGATGCAATGCAATGCAATGGCATTTTTGCCAATATTTCCCTCCCAGAGCTCCTAGAAACAACATCTCCTTTTTTATTTTGGAGATTTCTGGGGCCATAGAAGAAGATGGAAAATATTATAATGGAGCAGCAGCATTTCTTTGTGAATGGGTAAAATAAACACTTCCATCTTCAGAAGGTATATACTGCATCTAAGCCAAACATTATAACCTGAGTAGTCTGAGCTCAGTTTCAGTTCTAAAAAATGGGACTACACAATGATTAACACTTCCATGAACAGCAACAGAGACAGAGAAAAGAGAAGTGCAAACTATTTTTGTCTTGTATAAAGAAAGATAAAAATATTGAAGTGGCTTGGCGGTTGAAAAAGAAAGTTTTAAGTCATAAATGATAAAGGAATGATTCAGAAACCTGTATTTAAAGCCTCGCTACCACTTTAGGATACAAGATAAAGGAACATTTGAAGATGCAGCTGGAAGCCTTCTGGTTGATACGAATTGGCTGCCTGCTGTACTTGAAATGGCAGGAAGCCAACCAGCAACAAGATCTGACTAAAGAAGAAAGAAAAAAAGCAGATTCATGCCAGCAAGGAGAGCCCCAGTGTGGCAGGTGGGGAGGCTGTGGCTGAGCAGCACAGCACCACCTACTGCTCTCCTGGTGCATTGCTAAGGCCCCCAACTCCTACTTGCAGGTCTCCTTGCTTGCACATGACCACACAATCCCCACCTTGGACCAGGGTCTGCGTGCGATCCGTGCAGTTTCCAAGTAGTTCAAAGTAAGACAAATATTTGATTCAATACTCTGTTTCATTTTAGATAGAAATTCGACTTAAAGACAGAACAGAACTTGTTCTTTAACCTGGGAACTTGCTATATATTCACCTTTCCCAAGAAACTCCTTTTCTTCTCTTCGTCTCCTACTTTTTTATAGAACTCATAAATAATAATGAAAAAATAATACAGTGCATGTGTTAATATGAATTTCAAGGTTTTAAACTTTTTTATATTACAAAATAATTCAATGCACTTTGTAACTTCTTATCAACGTCAAATTAAGCATCAACATATAACCAACTGTATTCATCATATTTTAGAAATTATTTAACACTGATAGAAATTTGCTATTTGAATGGTTTAATTTACTTTACTCATTAGAGCATTAACAGCTTCCAGTGTCTATTGTATAGACTATTTGTTTTGTACAATGTACATTTATATTCTAAAGCAATTGATTTGAAAAAAAGAAGGGAATTTCTCTAAGTTAAAAAACTAATGCTCAACAACTTAGCATCTGTACTAGAAATAGTGTGCATGTATTAGAAAGTGTTATACAGATAATACGTACAAAGATGTGTAAAAGTTACTTTGAAGAAAGTGAAATATTGCTTAGTACCATTTCCAAATGCAAAGATAGGTTTATATTTCATACAATAATTATGTTATGTACTGAATGTGCTAACTATGCTAAAGTGAAACTAACCTTTAGATGATCCCAACTGTTTTGGAGGGAAAGTTTGAACATTTATATTCGGGCAGGCTTTTTCTAGCTCTATGATTGGTTAATGCCCTGTGGGCCAAGATTATAAATAACAGGCATTAGCTTGCAGTTCCTCAGTTCCAATTTAGAGTCAATAAATGTTATTGCAGCTATGTTGGTCTTATTCTTGCCTACTGAAGCTCACTATACAATAGTGGCAATGAAGATGGGATACTGCAGGGGAGAGAGCTGCTGCTAACGAGAGACTGAAGTCACTGGGTGATAGGCTGGATAATGAAGCCTCGGCAGGACTACTCCTGACCCCCACCTGCCAGTGAGCCACACTGGAGGTATACTGAAATCAATGGATATTAGACCAGGAAAAAGGCCCTGGTGGGACCACGCTCCTCGCCCTGTCTGCCAGGAAGACACACTGTAGGAACAGACGCACCTGAGGGATTCGTCCCCAGAACTCCTACGTACAGCTCGGTTCCACCTACAGTAGGACAGGCACTAACCAGCACCACAGGGGCCTTCTCAAAATGGCTAAACTGGAAAGATTCAATGAGTTCAACATTACTCACGCAGAACAGTTGAGTTCATACGTCTCCTGAGTAGGCAACTATTTCTGGGCTAATCAGATCACGAACAATGGCCTGAAAGCAGCAACGCTATTATGGTTGATATCACTGAAAACCTGGCAGCACAGGCAAGCATAGACAAAATAGCCTACATTGACCTCAAGAAAAAATTAAAGGAACATTTTGAGCCTCTCGGTCATCGCTCGGCGCCATGAATTCAAGCAAGGAGAACAGAGATTCAGGGAATCAGCATCAGAGTTTGTAGCAGCCCTTCGCCAACTTCGCATCAATGTGAGTTCCCTGATCTGGAAGA
>JANHFO010001225.1:365735-381954 GCA_032468095.1 Pareas carinatus | reverse complement strand
CTGAGGGATGAATGGGCGTCACTGGGGGAGGGGCGTGTTGCTGGGCTGGCACTTTGTAATACATAAATGACTTTTGGGTTGTAGTTTGGGCATTCGGTCTCTAAAAGGTTCACCATCACTGCCCTATACCATTTAAGACAGAGGTGTTAAACTCAAGGCCCACGAGTCACATCCTGGATCTGGGGTGGCAGCACTTGTGGCAGCGGTGGTGGCAGTGGACCTCAATGAAATTGAGTTTTATATCCCTTATTTAAGATAAATGACTGTTCAATCTTTTCTTTAAAAACACCAGTAATCACCACAACATTTAGAGGCAAGCTGTTCCACTGATTAATTGTTCTCACTGTCAGGAAATTTCTCATGTTATGATGATGTTGAACACATGGTTATTATGACTGGTCTTTGAAGTTATGGCTGTCCCAGCACCCCCATGATATGGAATATGGTTCTGAGCTGCAGAAGAGAGGGTTTTTTTTCACAAGGAGCTAAGATGCAAATCAACCATGAATCCTTGGTATACAGAAAGAGGTTTAGGAGGGATCCTTCCTAAATTTTTGTAAAATTTATCTGATAATTATGCTCCAGTCTGGCAAGATTCCCATCTTTGGATGAACAACAATAAACAAACTACTCTTGAGTAATTCATCAGAACAACAGAATTGGAAAGGACTTTGAAGGTCTTCTAGTCCAATCCCATGCTTATACCATTCCAGATAAATGGTTGTCTAATCTCTTCCCAAAATGTCTTCCCTAGTTCACTGCATCTGACACGTGGCCACGGGATCATGACCTGGGCATCTGGCAACCAATTCACACTTAACTGGTTGCCAGGCTACCCACAGACATGTGATTGGCATTTGCAACCTTCCATGCCAACTTTCTCAGAAAATCAATGAGGAAGCTCTCAGGGAAGGTGATAAGTTGCTGGAGCAAGCCTTCCCCACCAATGCACTATTCCCAGTCTCTCTGAGCTCATGCAGTGTTTGCCACTTGTCCACTCCCATGCACTCTTCCCAACCTTTATGGCACCCCCATGCACCCTGGCCTGCATGAAACCTCATATGCACCCTCCCTGACTGTGCAGCATTTTTCAATCCCGCTCCCAGATCCGCACGCTACATCTCATGCACCTCCAGGTACTCTCCAGTTTCCTTCCCCACACCCCCAAGCACGCCCTCACTCACCAGGTAGCAGCCACTTATTTGCCTGCTGGTCTGAGATTTGCAATTTCCTGCCAGTTTCCTTACTGAGTTTGGTTGTGGGAAGCTGGCAAGAAGTTGTCTCACCTAATGACTACGAGATTCAGTTAATGACAGCAACTGGAACTACAAGGATTGCCATCACTAAGCAATGTTTTTGTGCTTAATGATGGCATTGCTTAGTGATGTAAATTCTGACTTCAGTTGTGGTTGTAACTAAAGGACTATCTGTAAGAATAAGAATCAGTGCCTAGAAAGGATATAATGAAACACCCTGAAACAAGGTTTATTGGCTGCCAGTTTGAATAGATAGCTGGCCCAAGGGCAATACTTTTACAAACAGGAGACTACCGGATGTGCAATAAGTGATGTGGCTAAAGAAGCAGGGAAATAAAATATAAATGTATTTTATCTTTGGAAGGAGATGTTTAAACAAAAGTACATTAAAAAAAAAACCCCGCCCCAAGGCATGATTTTTTCAGCGTGCCTTCAGGATTGGATATATTATTTTGCTTTTCCTTGCTGGGTAAGGTCTAGATGTGAGTTATGTTCCTGGTGTCAGGGGTATTTTGGATTCTGTACTTTTACATATTTATTTTTATCCAATTGTTGTATAAGATATGTATGCCATTCGGAATCTAATATGATTGCACAGTAGTCACCTATAAGCCAGTAAACAAACAATATAAAAGGTTTGATTTTAATTCTCACAAACTCAATCAATACGGACAATGGTCCTGTTACTATAGCAGCTGTAGTCCAAAACATATGGAAAGTGGCAAGTCATCTATTTCTGATTATATATTCTGACTAGGAATGCAGGGGAGACACCTTCCTGCTGCTCTGCATTCAAATAATATAACCATCAAAATATTTAAAGTTTCTCATCAAAGCCATTATGTTTCTACTCTCTCAGAGCGACTTCTCTCCATAAGGGCATACCTCCCTTACAGGAGCATGTGTGAGATGAAACGAAAGGCAAAATATCAAAGTAGGTTCAAGCAGCATCTACAATGAGTGGCTTTTTTTCTTTAGGAGAACAAAACATTCTTTACCCTTTGACTCCGGAGAGGTGACAAGTTCAGTCTAGGCTGGGTTGGAGAGAAAAGTTAACCTTTAGACACCATGCAATTCCCTAAGGCAGACTAGTTCACATATTTCTTTTTTTCCACAATTCGGTCTGAGATAGTATTAGAATTGACCATTAGATTTATATGTTCCCTTTTCATTCTCCACCACAGGTAGAGGAGAGTCAGCAAGCAAACAAGAACACAAATATTTATCTTAACACAAGATCTCCCAGATCACAAGAACCAGATGCTGCTGGAAAGCATGCACATGTGACTTTGACAACACAGTGAGAAGTTGCAATGTGTCTACAATCATCACATACACAACTTACTCCCTTGTGAATAAAAAAATATTCAGTTTTTAATTTGAAGAATGCTAGTAGCAGTACTAAACAAATGACAGTATAAACTAAAATGGCATTAAACTATAATTCAAAAATGCAGTTGGAGTTTTTATAGAAATTTGCTTCTTGGCATGAGAAAACAGAACTGTTACTTAAGAAAAAATGAGCAGTCAGTTGAACTGCAACATGCTGAATATTATTCAGAAAATAATGATGTAGTTAAAAGCACTATAGGGCAGTGATGACGAACCTATGGCACGCGAGCCACAGCTGGCCTGCAGAGCCATCTCTGCTGGCAGGTCGTGGCGGTTGTGCGAGCAAGACTCGAGCAGCAGCTACTTGGCTTCCCATGATGCACCCCGGGTGGTGTAGCAGCAAATGCAGGGCTCGGGCTTCCCCGTGGGGTAGGCGGAGCAGCCCAGCATCGCCGCTCCCCGCACCTGCCTGCCTGGGTGGGCGCCAATCCGGTGAGACGCTCAAGGGACTTAAGCGGCGCAACCAGGGCTCGGGGGACCAGCAGTTGGAGCTCCCTGAGGCGGTGTGCCGGATCAAGTGGTACAGGCGGATGAGGATGAGCAAGCTCAAGCAGTGGCTGCACTGGTCGGCGAAGGGGAAGCTAGATGTGGTGGCAGGGCAAGGAAATGTGGGGGGAGAGGCGAGCGGGCAGCGGCGTCCATATGCAGTGATACATGTTCCGTGAGGCAAGAAGCCTCACTCAGGACTTGGGCCCCGGATGCAAGTGCATGCTGAGGTGGCTGTAAAGACGGGCTGAGTCCCACTTCGCTTCTCCACCAGATGCCACCAGGACGGAAGAGGGGAGGCGGCGGAGATACCTGCGCAGCCACGGCTCTTCCAGCCACAGCGCTCAGGCTCCCTCATCCTAAGGCTCCCTCATGCTGCAGTCCTCGCAAAGGGACCAGGCTGCCCCGGCCGCCCAGCCGCTGAGTGGGGGGGTCCTGGGAAAGGCAGTCATTGGAGCTTTGAAGAGCCGGGCGAACACGAAAAGAGCAGCAGCTGAGCCCCGCTGAGCCTCAGCAGCGCAGCCGGATCTCCGGTTAAGCCAGTTCGTAAGGATGAGAAGCCTCGCTTTGCTTCCCCGCCGCTGCTCCGCAAAAGCCCCACAGGCTGCCTTTCCCAGGAACCACCCACTTACCCCGGAAGTGGCTGAGCAGCTGGGGCAGCCAAGTCCCTTCATGAGGACTGCAGCAAGAGGGAGCCTGAGTGCTATGGCTGGAGGAGTCAGGGCTGCGTAGGTTTCTCCACCGCCTCTGCTCTTCCGTCCAGGTGGCATCTGGTGGGGAAGCGAAGCGAGGCCTCTCTTTGCAGTTGCCTTGTCATGCACTCGTTCCTGGGGCCCCAGTCCTGCACCACCCAGTCCTGGCAAGGAAGTGAGGCCTGCCGCCCCACGGAACATGCATTGCTGCATACGGATGTCGCTGCCCTCCCAGCTCTCCATCTGCTTTTCCCTGCCTTGCCGCTGCATCTACCTTCCCCTTCGCCAATTGGGGCAGCTGCTGCTTGAGCTCACTTACCCTTATCCACCAACACCCCTTGATCTATTGTGCCCTGTCTCTCATCGAGCCAGGGGTGCAGGTGGATGCCCTGGAGCCCCACCGTGAGCTTAAAGAAGCCCCTCACCAGGTTTGTTGAGTCCAACTGGCAAGTGGGGAGGGGTCCCTCCCAGTGGGGCTCATCTGGGTCTCTCCCAGCCTCTGTGGGCTGCCCAGAGCAGCAGACAGGCTCCCGAGATGAAGAATTTGTGTTTGGCAAGTCAGGAGGGGAAGGCGGCAATCGGAACAGCTGGATGAATTTTGGGGAGGTGGGTTTGTGGGAGAGAGAGAAAGAGTGTGGAATGGATAGAAAACGGAAGAGAAAAATTCTCCACCTTTGGAATTCCAACTTCATCCCAAGTTTTTTCCATTCCAGGATTTCCCCAAGCGAGTTTGAAGATTTGCAGTGAGGCAACAAAAATGATTCCCTTCCCGAAAAATGCCGGAGTGCATTTTCCATGCTCAAGGAAATTGCCACCTGCCAAAAAATTCATGTCTTGTTTGGGGAGGTGGATTTGTTTCTGAAAAAAAGCTGGCCTCTCCCACCAGGGGAAGATCAGTGCCTTTAAGGCACCTAACCGATCTGTCAGTCCAGGGGCATGCGGGCGCGCAAAGGCATCCTGCTCAGGAGGGGTCAAAAGGGAGTGTGAGTTCCAGCGCTCACATGCGCCTTCCATTTTTTTTTCAACAATGCCTCTATAGCATCATTTTTACTTTAAAATTTTGTGTTTTTCTGATCATTTATTCCAGATAAAGACTGAATTTAGATTACAATGGCATGGCCAACCTATCAGGAGAGCCTTGGCATCTGCAGAGCTCAGAAAGACCCAGTAACTCAGATTAGGGCTCCCTTTGGCACTGCTAGAAAGGTTTTTTTTATCTGAGACCCAATCTGCTTCCAGGTGGACCAAAGAACCTCAGAATCATCCAACTCCTTTCATCCCCAGCCCAAGAGTTCCTTTGGGCATTGTACCAAAGAACCCTGCTTAGTTGGGCATGTACTTTTCAAAGAGATCGTAAGAATGATTTATGGAGGCCTGTATGGTCAAATGCAGTATCCAGTCTACATTACAACCATCCACCTGAATGTCTTCATTACCAGCTAAGCTTTAAGACTGACAACCACTAACACAAAGATATATCTATCTGTAGCGTCTGCTACCTCAGGAAAATTCTGGAAGAGACTATCAGGGAGTAGATGAGCTCACCATTCCTCACTCCTTACTCTAATAACTTCCATTTTGAGGGGAAAGTAGGTTTCTCTGACAGCACAAAATACTTTACAGACATAGAAATTAAGATACACCATTTTACAGAGATAGATTTATTCTTTTCCTCCTATGATACCTTTTCTTTTGTATTGCGCTTCCACTGCTCAGCAGTGTCCTTTCTGAGAGTATTCAAAGGGTTGTTGAAGTTCCTGATGATGGGCTTAGATTAGATCCTAACAAACCCATTTTTCCTTGAGTTAAGATTTTATTGCCAGTGTAACCCTTAATGATGGTTATATGAGGTGAAATGATCAGAAATTAGGTAATCTTACATTCTAGCCTCAGGTACTAAGCCATGGTAAAGTGATCAGCCAAAATGTGTGTTAGCACAAAGAGGAATTTGTTTTAACGTTCAAGGAGGTATACCTTGAATTTAATCTACATTAAACAGATAATACACATCTTTCTTGTTAAAATGCAGTACTCTGAAAGTGGAAAATTATTTCATGCATTGAATAATGTCCCTGTCAATTCTACATCCACTTGGAAGCAAACTACAACTCTGTCACCTACTGGCAGGAAAGTATAATGGCAGAATCACATCTGGGTGAGGTGTCAGAACTCAAAACCTGTTCAGTTCTTGCACAGAATGTTATGGCATAACTGGATGGAAGATGATTACTCGCTAAAGGAAAGTTGTTGGATTGGGAAAATGTAGAAGCCTTAGCAGACCAGTCTTGCTCCTGGCTTCATTACCTCTGGGGAACCATCTCTGCTCTTACAGCATTCTCGTTTTGATAATGGAGGCAGGCTTAGAAGTGGGTTTTCTGAATTTGGTCTTGAATGGCTTAAAGTGATGAAGACCCCTTGAGAAACCCTTCTTCCTACAACTTATAACTGTATATGAGTGACTGCCAAATGTTACAATAACAGCACGATGTCTTTCATTCAAATGTATCTATCCTCATCGGTTTACATTTTCCTGAGACAAGACAAAATAATGACCAGAATCAGTTTTCAATGATAGCATAACACTATTAACATTTAAGCAATTCTAAAAGGAGTCTACCTATGTAAGTTACTTAACAGAAAAATACTGTTAATCAGGAATTGAAGGTATTCGGATCTTCTAAAATTATCTGCTTATGAGAAAATGTTAATTGTAGTATTTAAAGCCTCAGTGAAATAAAGGAGTGGCTTTAATGTGGTTTGAATGTTCTTTCATTGAAGCTCAGAATGCATAAAAATACTTTAAACTATCCTAAATGATCTTTCTCAGAATTCTTAACTTATGGGGCATTATAAACCAGAAGATAAAATTTGCAGGGAGGAAGCTTAAAGATATTACAAAGCGTCAATACCGATACTTTGAAGGCCATTTTCAGATACTCTCTTTGGGCAGAAAGTGGAGGCTTGCCCTTTAAAGGGATGTAGAGAGGAGAGAAGAATTGTCAGCACAGGCCACTTGCATAAGAAATAGCTATCATTTGGCAAATGGCACAGCATACACTTTACGTTCTTTGATGCAACTGATAATGACCTAGACTGCAATTTTCTAGCCACTTGTGCTAAAACAAATCGATTTCAACACATAAGAAATTGGAACTTGCATGCTGACATAGACATAGACATTTATCTATATGCACTTATTTTCCATTAGCCCTATGGACTTTGTTTTTCTATTTGCATTCACCAAATAACTTTTTTTCTTCCATCAATTACACTAATGCTATTTCATTTCCCTTTCATTTTTACCACTAGTCTTTTGTGTGCTTTTTATACTACCCCTGCCTTATTCTGAAGAATTATGGATCCAAAAGTAAATGCGGACTCCCAGAAAATCAACCTCATCAATGCCACATCACAAAGAGGAAGGCCATTTAAATCGCCAATCTTTTCTGCCTGCTATCACGGGAAATAATGCAAGTCCAAAATTGACATAATATTTCCCATTCATAGCACAGATGATAGGGTAATGAATTACAGCAATAATTATGTTACCCACCATTAAAAGATTACTTTAGCAGAAATTGAAAGCTTGGTAGATGCACAGGGAGCAGAGAGATAGATCACAAATTATGACACTTCACTATGCAGCTCTGAACAACAGCATTTTTAAAGCATGAATCAATTCTATTTCACATTGCCTACTTGAAACATAATGTATATATTGATATCATATCTGCTTAGCAGAAACAGATGTCAATAGATAGTTTGTATAATACATGCATAAGGAGTTTAAGTTCACAGGCAGTTGTATACTGAGACTTCTTGGGTCTTCTCTGGCTGAGAAAGTTTGGTCCACATTTTCCATGGAAGCCAGGAAGATTTGCACAGATGAGAAAATTATAAAAAGGTATTTTCTTCAAATATGGGACAACTGAAGTTCAAAGGATACCTTTCTGCTATAGTCTAAGAATTGGTACTGAAAATGAAATACCATAAAAGCAGCAGTGCAGGAGATATTTGAATGATGGGATTTTGTAGCTTAAAAATACTGTTATTTAACTTCATACAGTCCACACTTTAATAGCAAACTTCTTCATCTGAGTAATTCTTTTTATAATGGCATAGCAATGAAATCATTTCCATGGGATCTGGTAACTGGCATTACATTGAAATGATCATCAAACTTCATACAATACATATTTTTCTTCAAAAATAATTTTTAAATTAAAATTCTATTGTATGAGTTTGCATATGAGAACTACATTAAGAATTGGCGCTTTAGTATGATTTTAACTTGTACTTATTAGTATTATTATTGCAATTCTCAATTTGCAATTCTGCAATCTTATAGCATGAAAACTACATAAAACAATACAAGAATAGTTTAAAATGAATAATGTTATATTGCTTTAGTTACTAATGATATGTATTGACTCTTGTTACATGCTCCTCTGCATATATAGTAGGAGAGGGAGAGAGAATGTTTTTGGCACCTTATATCTATGGCATATATATTTTTACATAAGTTTTTGTGTCTCATATCCACTTCATCTGACCAATGAAGAAAAATCTCATGAGAAAGATGTACGATGAACAAGGGTAAAAAAGGAACAATTATTATGATTTGCAGGAGAAAGACAGACAGACAATGCTACTAAACAGATAATATCAACCATCTCAATGCAGATGAGGCTAAGAGTTAATTTCAAGCACATCATTTTATTCTACTACCACAAGGAATTATAATGAAGGAACCTTCTGAACAAGATGTGTACAGTCCATACCTCAGGAACATCTACCAAGGAGCTGGACAATTACAGTACACTACAAGGGCCTGGTTATATGGGCTCTATCAAAATGCCATCAACTGCTCAGAAAATATGTCACTTGTGTGAGAAAGAACAAACTATAAATAAACTCATAGAAAATCCATACCAGTCATTGTAGTAGATGCTGAAACATCACAATTTATAAATATTTTATTAAATTTAGAAAACATGAATAAAAATAAACAAGCAAGAAAAAAGAGAATAATCAGATTAAAAGCAAGGTAAAACTGAAAAAAAATGTACCGTAAATAGTAAAACCCCCCACTAAGAATGGCTTTTGACTTTGATACAGATACATCCAACTCTTACTCTAAAATTAACACCAGTATACATTACTTCTATAATCTCATATAATTTTAATCATCAAATCACAAAACCAAATTATATTTCTCAGTTTCTCACAAAAAGACATCAGACAAATTGTCAAAAACATATAATGGAATTTCAAATATTTGTTGAAAACATAATAAAACAGAGGGCAATTTTTTTCATCTTTGGTGGACATGTGGAAAAGTTAGAATATATTGCGATCAAACATGTATTTTGATTCAGAAGATTTTAAAAACGAATGTACAATTGAAACCACACTTTTCTTTTGGGGTTAATGGACAAACAACTTGAAAGATCTTGTGGAACTTTATATACAATAACAATGGTGATATTTCTATCTATACAAAGGTGGAAAGACTTGCAAATACTTAGAAGAATGAACTTTTCTTTTTACTTCCTCTTTTATACTTTGGATGTTAAGGGAGAAAAAGAATTGAATGTGAAGCTAACCAAATTGATGGAAATGGCAAAATTGACAGCTTGGATTAAATAAAACACTAATTTTATTTTTACTTGAAAACTACTTTTGGACTCTGTGAGAAATTGAAAGAAAGTACGTTTTTATTTTGGGACTTGATGATTAGAATTATATGGGATTATAGAAATAATGTAAACTATTGTTTAGAGTAAGAATTTCTCATTTGTCTCTTGTTTATTTCTGCCTTATTTGTAAGGTCTCTTAAATTCTCTACTTTTTCTTTCTGCACTTTTATCTTGCTTTTTTCTTGACTTTTCCTTTTTTTAAAAAAATATTCTTGCTTGCTTATCATTTCTTCTTGCCTTTTCAATTTTTTAATAAAGTTATATTTTAAAAAAAGTTTTAAAACACTTTGGGTCACCGAATTCTGTCACTTTTGAATAAAGCAATTGTAAATTTAGTGGAACGTCTTCTCAATGAAAGAATCCAAATCATTCAATTCAATGATGTTAAACAAATGACTACAGGTTCATAGAGTTGATGGGATTAGACTACTATATGCAAAAGTTCCCAATTTACAATTTAAGACCTCAGACTTTTTCAGTAATCTAGCTCTATGCATGTACTGTACAATATATAAAATGTCTATATTAGTTTTGATTCTGTTAACATTTCTGTGCCAAAATATTAAATATATGAAGGAAATAATGCAGTTTTCTTAATTATCAAGTTGAAAAAAGTGTAATTATGTATACATTTTGCTTATTAATCTAATCTAAAAATATAAAAGCCAAAAATGACTCACTCACTCACTCACTGACACATCCCCAGATCTCTCAAACTATTGAAGCTAGGAATATGAAATTTCCTAAATACTTTCGTCTTCCCATCTAGGCGCTCACTAAGAAACGATTTTTAAAGAAATTAAGTTTTATGTGAGTTATTTAAGATTTATTGGCAGATTTAAATTCCGGATGGGTAGAGGGTTGTGATTGGAGGTTTGTTTCCTTTCTCCCGATTAAAGGACTTTGTAGAGGATTGAGATTGGATGTTTCTTTCCGTTCAGTTCTGCTGGTACTGGTGCCTCTATCGGGCCGGCCATTTCTGCTAATTCCCTACAGGTGAGTCTCAGGATGGGAGGCAGCCGGGCTCGCAGGGAGGTAGCGGGGAAAGGAAACCCTTTGCCTGACCAGCCTTGGGAAGTAGCTGATCTCTGGGGGTGGCCGGGGCTCGATCCTGCCCACTTCCCGGTCATATGGTCCAGGCTCAGCTGATGGCGGGATCGCATGGGGATGGTGTCAGTCCGTTGCACGCCTGGGGCTCCCAGAGGCCCACTGATCACCCCTCAGATCGACCTGTGGGGCACCCAGAGATCGGCCTGCGGGGCTCCTGGAGGTCCGCAATTCGGCCCATGGAGCACTTGGAGGTCTGCAATTTGGCCTGCGGAGCGCCCAAAAGCCTCCAGATTGGCCTGCAGATTGACCCATGTGGTCCCCGGAGCCCCGGAGATCAATCTGCGCAGGCACGCAGAGATCAAACTTCATGGCAGGGGTGCCCAGAGCTCAGCCAGGTCAGCGAATGAGTGAGGAAAGGGGAGTGGAGCATCAGAGCGGTATGTGTCTGTGTCTGTCTGTCTCTCAGTTGAAGCGGGAGCAGTGCAAGAAATCCCAGTAGAGGAGTACAGGTATCAGAAGCTAGTAAACTATAAATGAAGATGGGGTGTTCCAAATTTCTTTGACTATTACTGAGCACAGTTATTAGCCATCTTAAATTGTTGATAACGTAGGTTCATATTTATACGGAAAACTAGATTTCTTTTTCCAAGGTTACATGGTAGTGTTGGGATTAATGAAAAATATGTAGGACTGAAATACAGTGCTCCTGATGTGCATTAGAGAAACAGACTTTTCCATAAGAGAGTGTTCAATCAACTTCCGGTTTGATGTCATAATGGTACGGGTGGAAGAGACCAGGGTTCCAGCTTGTTAGCCTGATTTTGCTCCATTCAGGGACCCCAAGGGGTTGGAAAGTTCCCCTCTAGAGGCGAAGGGAGGAAGAGAAGCCTGAACCAGACAACAGTCAGTCCAGACAAACCAAGAAATCTCTTCAAACGAATGGGAGAAAGACTGCCTGCACACAGACAGCTCATGTCACTGACAACCGCCCCACCCCCCCCAGAAAATGTGATGCTGGGGCAAAGCTGCTGAACAGCTGATTTTCAACAGCGTGTTGAAATCTGGATGAGCTTATTTTTTATTTCTTCTCCTGATGAACTTGAAAAGAAAGATATTGTGATTGGAAAAAGAAATTTTGGAAACAAAATTTCCAAAACAAAGGCGGTGACACACCATAAAGAAGATTATTATTATTATTTAACAGAATATAAAAGAATACTTAACAATAGATTGGGACTGTTTTAAAGAAAATTTTGATTATTTAATTACTTTAAAAATACGAAAGACTTTTGAATTTTTATGAAAAATAACTGTAAAAAGAGATATTTCCTTAGATTTTGAATAGAAAATATATTAGAAAAAAGGACATCTAGTGGTGAAAGGAAATATGGCAACAATACTGAAAAATTAAAAAAGTTCAGGAAAACTTTGACCTTGGAAACATCTGGTGTAAACAAAATTTATCTGACTTTCTGCTAGAAGAGACTTTATATTTTAAGACTATTCTGGGCAAAGGGACTAGCAGGAGCAAGATGCCAGGAAAGGGTTACTAGAACACGACTCACAATGTTCAGAGTTTGAGTCACAAGGGTCAACAGAAGGTGCCGTAGTCAGTAATCAAGTCCAAGTTCAAGAAGATGGCAATACATAAAGTCCAGTCCAAGATCAAAGCAGGAATACAGAAAGCAGAAGCCCAGCCGAAGTCAAGAATGTCAAAATTACCCAAAGTCCCATCCGAGGTTGAAGCAGGAATGCAGCAAGCAGAAGCCAAGCTGGGGTCAAGAATGCTGGAACAGAAGCCAAGCCAGGGTCAGGAATCAAAGGTGCCAAAACAGAAGCCAGGAATCAATCAGTTGCTGAAACTAGAAGTCTGATGATTCCTGGCTCATTTTAAGCCTCTTCAGAGGGTGGGGGCCGCCTGCCATGTCCCCAACTACGACCAATCACCTGATGAGATTGTGACCTCAGCCCCTCCCTTCTGACTTGTTTCCTTGTTCTGGCCTCTAAAATATTTGTCAACTGTGTCAGACTCAGGCTCGGCGTCTCCCAGCTGTTGGTTGTTTTCCGGTGTTGGTTCTGCCTCTGTTCCCTGTTTGTCTCCCTCTTCTGCTATTTCTGGCAATTCAGCTGCAGGAGAGGGGGAGGGCAGACAAGGCAAGGGGGGAGCAGCCAGATGCGAGGTGCCTTCATCCCCTGAGTCGTCAGCAGAGTCCTCATCCATTAAAGAAGGTAGGGAGGAACGCTGAGGCACGACAAAGACTCCAGATACAACTACAATAAGAAACTATTGGAAACAGTGTAGACTTGTTTATTTTATCAAGGGGAACATTTGAATTAGCCTAAGGTAGTTGGCTTTCTTCATAAAGTGACAGTACTTACGTAAAGAAAAAAGAAAAATGATCACATCAAATCCTACTAAACTAAAAAAAAAGAACGCCCTCTGCATCAACAACATCCAGTTCCAGCCAGGGCACCATTGAAACAATGTGATAGAGAGATAATATAAACACTACTCAAAGAATGTAAGATATATTAGAGCTTGTTCAAGAATCAATACAAAAAAAATTATGAAGAGACAAAAAATAATAATGAAGAGACAAAAATAAATTTTGATAAACTAAATCAGCAAATGATAATGATAAATCAGCAAATGATCAGCAAATTAGTTTGATAAACTAAATCAGCAAATGATAATGATAAATTAGCAAATGATCAGCAAATTAATTTGATAAACTAAATCAGCAAATAAAGGCCCACTTTCTTTCTATTGCGGTTGGGATTTTCTTGTTTTAGTGACCATGTAATTTTGTTTCTAAAGTTCCAAATCAGCTGTTTGGCACATGGGGAAGTCTCCAGAGCCTCCGCTGACTGGCACGAATTGTGGGATGGAAAGGAAGGATGTGGAAGGAGAGTGGAGAGTGGAAGGGAGAGCGAGGAGAGTTGTGAAACAAATCAATTGAGTTTCCATTATTTCTTATGGGAAGGTTTGCTTTGATATACTTGTGCTTTGGATTGCAAGCATGGTTCTGGAACAAATTGTTTGTTGAAAAATGTACTATTTAAATTGTTTTGAAATTTAGATATTTTATATCTAAAATATTTATATTTATATTTTATATATATATAAATTTATATATATGAGTGTTCACTCACTAATCCCAGAAATAGAGGAATTTTCAGCAGAAAGGGACTTATTCAGGCAACATTTCCATCAATTTTAAAGGTTGAATGCTTAGTCAATTGAAAATATAAGTCTAATTCACTTTCTCGTCTCTTCAAGCATATCTAGGATAAATTGGGAGAGACAATTATCCCTACCCTACCCAAACCCTGTCAATTTAGAACATCTGTTTAAATTTGAACAAGCACATATGCAAGGCTTTATTTAGCAGGTGTTCCTGTAAATCTACAGAATCTACAGAACACACAGTTAGTTGTCTCACTGTGAGTAAAATGTATACTATATATCAAATCAGAGATTCAGATTCTGGATATCAATATTGATGTCTATAACATTTGAAAAAAGAGACAAAAACAGAAACAACATATTGTGAGTGAAAAGGAGAAAGGGGAAGAGACCTACAGAAGTCAACACTAATCAAATGACTGATTTGTCTATTGATAATGTCTGGAAGCAAATTGTTGATGAACAATTTCAAGGACTTGTCTCTGTTTTCTACTTTATTCTGGTTTTTTATTTTTAAATAAGCTCAGGTTGGACACCTTTCACATTTACATATTTAATCACATTTTTATGCTGTTGAATTTTTAAGTACATGGCAGTTTACAATAAGAAAAATATTAATATAATAATATATCAAATATTTAGAAATAAAATATAAAACATTATAAGGACTCAATCAATATCAGCGTTCAAAGGTTCTTGTGGAATAGTTTCATTTTCATTGCCATATAAAAAAGGGATAATCTCACTTCTTTCTCATTGTTTTTCCTTTCTTTTCTCCATTTGCTTATTCATTTCCTCCAAAGCTTTTGCTTGTAAATGAGCACGCAGTTCTTTCTCTTTGCAAAGGAACCATTCTTCCCATGGTGAAAGATTAGTATGAGCAGGTGAATGACTTTGTTTATTTGTATCCCTAATTGTTCCAGACTAAAGTCGTGTTTCATCTTCTGATGGATGCTTGATCCCCTGCTAGTTGCTGTTGTTCCCCCCTCACCCTCATGGTGGAAATCTGACAACTCTGGATGGAAACTGTCAGAAATAAGAGAGAAAGTAGACTTGCCGGCACACTTGTCATCAGAATTAGCAGGGGAAGAATAGACTGCCTCCTGCCTGTTTTAGGGGGGCTCGGAAGTAGGCATGGTGGTGATTAGTATCTGTGGAGAAAGAAGCAGATGGAGCGCAAGTTCTCCCTGAAGCTCCATCTCCCTCCCACCCTGAATAATGCCCGGCTCCCCCCTCCCTGCTCATGACTACTACCTCAACCCCTCCCGCCGCCAACTCTATCCACTGGTGCCCCAGCCTTTATACCACCCATTCCCTTTCAATGGTCCATGTTGAAAGAAAGTGACTTCTCATGAAGAAGTCACACAGAGCAAAGTCGGTTGGGCTGCGATGCTCTGGAGCTCAGAATTAGCGCGCTTTTGGCATCAGCTGATAGGGGCTTCTGGAAGCGCTTTCAATAGCACTGGTCAGCTGTAGTTGAAAGCATGCAAATTCTGAAAACCAGAGCATCGCAGCCCAGTTGACTTGGTTCCAGGTATGTGCCTTTTTGTCTCTGCCATCCGCAGGAGCAGGGACCATATAACTATACATTAAAAATGCAAATAATGTCTAGATTTTTCTGTGGATAACCAAAATTTTCTCACGACTCACCAGTGATTCACAAACCACCAATTGGCAACTGTCGGACTAGAGGTTCCTTCCAACTCTATTATTCTGTATTCTGCAAAACGTTTAGCTTGAGGGCAGGGCATGTGCAGGAGAGGCGGAATCTCAATGATATTTTGTAGGAAAGAGCCAGAAAACAGATTATGATTTTCATTTCATGTGGTGGTTGACTTCTGAGACATTATTTAAGCATGCTGTTCTGGGCAGAGGGAACAGATGGAGCAATGAGTCAGAAAAGGGTTAACAGACTCCCTTACCTAGCCTCAAAACAGTAGTCTCAATTAGCACCACAAGCCTTCAGCCAGAGACAGATGCGGAAGGCTACTCATGGTCAGGAGGAATGCAGATTACGGGAAATCTAAGTAACAATGTCCACAATCAAAGGGGGTCACCAGAATGAGAGTTATCAATGTCCAAGGTCAAGAAGTCGGCAATAAACAGAGACCAGAGGTCACAAAACAGGAACGCAGAACAGAAGCCAAAGTCAAATAGTTGCTGGAACTGAGCAATTGTTTGAAGGCCATTCCTTTATCTGTCCATTGAGTGTGGGGGCTGCCTGTCACACCCCTGGCAACACCCAATAGACTGACTCACTGCCTCCTTCTCAGTCTCTTGACGCAGCCTGCGTCTGCTTCTTGCATCAAGGAAACTTTCATCTGATGTGGCTGTTTCAGCCTCTAGCTCTGCGCCAGCATCTGCTCCTGCTCCCTTTTGATCTTCCACAGCTGTCCTGACCTCAAACTCAATTTCCTCCTCCCCTAGAGGAACTGGTAAGACAGCTGTGAGGGAGGG
>JANHFO010001225.1:297078-310339 GCA_032468095.1 Pareas carinatus | reverse complement strand
GTTTTTTTTTGTTAAGAGAAGCCTAGTCATATAAGGGAAATTTTGATATAAAATATAAATTATCATTTTTGATAATTGAAAATTCTACATATTGTAAGCTATAATTCTGTTTGTTGTTGACCAATAAAAACTTTTTCTATTAATATATATATATATATATATAACTTTAATAAATAAATAAAATAAATAAATACATGTGATGATTCATAACTCTTACCTTGGATACACAAAAATGTATAAAACTATGGTAATATGTAAGTTCTACAATATACTAGGTTAGCAAGATGAAATTCAGTCTAGGCACAAGAATTAAACTGACTCCAACAACCAAGCAGAGAAAAGATTAGAAATGGTGTCTTGCTTTTAATTAAAATGGGCATAGAATTATTAAATATTGATTCCCTAATAATTCCATCCTGCATGATGATTCCATAGAAGAGAATTAATTATTTGCACAATATTCAAAGACAGAGAGAGATTTCATAAAACAAATATACTTTTATTGGATTGGGTAATTCTCAGAGAGAGAACTGCAACTAAACTTTTTCTAATATGTTTTGATCCAAGCGATTTCTGCAAAAGTTGTTTAACCTAGGTGGAATCAGGTGGGAAGAATCAATTCAGCAAAAATGGCAGACATATTCTCAGACATAAGCTCCCATTTGTACAGTATACAATTCTTAAAACGCAGAAACAAAAAATGCAGTAAGAATGCTAGTAATTTTAAGATGAAAGGGATTTTACGCATAACTTATAACAGAAGAAATACAAGCTATAATCACATAATGCAATCCTCTGCATTTCCACTCAGAAATAAATCCACCAAGGCAGAGGGACTTATTCTCAGTTAAATATTGTATGTCTTTGAAACCAGCTTGTTCAGGGTCAGGACTCTTGACTTTAAAAAAATTGATCTAATGTCTGAGAACTAGGTCTTTATATTTATTACATTTCTGCAGTTTCATCATTCTCAAGGTGGTTTACGACAAAGCATCAAAGATAATAGAAAATCAGAAAGAAGAGTTAAATGAGTAGAGTAGCAGTAAGAAGCCAGTAAAACCTTTTAAACGATAAAAGCTTGAAAAAAGTATTTTTAAAACAGTAGTGTCTTTCAGGAAACATTTCTATAATATTTCCATTCATTAAATTTCTACATAACTACATATGTTGAAATGAAGTAATAATGCTCCAGAATATATGTACCTCTGTAAGATACATGTAGGATCGGCACCTTCTGACTATTTCTTACTGTTTGTCAAGTGTATAATTTGGGATGATGGCCTTTAAAGGAGATACTGGATGAAATTTGACCAAGTGTAAGATTCAAGTTGTCAGCACAACCATGCATCATGTTAAATTTAAAAAGGGGGGGGATATCAAATCTCCATAACCACAAGCTGCTACACTATCAATTCATCTCATGATTACCATGTACATAAAGAGGATTTAATTTTCCCCAAAAGGCAATCCTTTTTTTAACAAAAGTTAAGATCTGTAATTTTATGAAGTGGCCTGTAACCAGAATAAGCCCTGTGGTATTTCCTTGACATTTCTTTAACATTTGCTCATATGAAACATTTTCACCATCCTCTCATGTTACCCCATTTCCCTTTGTAGTCAATGGAGTTTTCCAGTTGCGCCAAATTGAAGCAGTTGACTGGGTTCCTTTTATAATATTTCACTACTTCAAATCCTGTATGATGTTTCTCATTTAAAGAGAAATCCACCTTTCCCTCTTTACCTGACTTCAAAGTTCATCGCTTGGAGCTGTTAGAGGTTTATACTCATGGCATTCCTGCTTTTGTGATACAATTTCCTTTTTCTAGGCTGAAATTCCCCTAATAGAGTCAAATTCCCCTAACAGAGTCCTGATATCTGTACAATTCAACAAGCACCTGGTAACAAAGAACTATGTCCTGAACAATGGAAAACTAGTAATGTTTCTTCATCAGCTTTGCAACGGAAAATGTTTGAGATAACATCTGGTGAGCTTCTCAGAGTTCCTTTAGAGTTGACCAGTATTAAATTGAATTAAGTACATAAATAAATCAAAACATAATTAAAAGGAAATATTGGATGTACTTACTAGCTTTCAAATCCCTAAAACTTTTAGGTTTCAAATTCAACTTGCTTTCACCCCCACAAAAAGTATATTTATTCATCTATGACTTTTTAATAATAGTAGCCAAATGCAAGGGTTTTTTTTTGCTAAAATCCATGCAGCATGTTAATCAAGGTCAAGTTTATCACATTATTAAAGAATATAGCATTTGATTTTTATACAGTACAGCATATAACTTTACAACTGAGCAGAACAATCTTCACAGCAAAAGTAAAACGAAAGGGCAAAAATTGGTTAAAACACAAATTATATATCTAATGAATAATCTTCCAATCAGTGAAAGAATCAAACTTTGATACAAAATACAGTCACGCATGTCTACACAAGATAGAAATGTAGCATTTCTATTTTCCTACTTTAACATTATGAGATATGAATTGATGACCAGCAAAGTAGTTGCATGTTGATAATATTCAATTTCCTATTTAGCTGCAAACTAAAATAGGGCTTTCATTCTTCTGAGTGCCGTTTCCTTTCTGTAGGTAAGAAGATTCTTAGAAGACCCGAGTAGGCTTTGTGTATATATATTTATGGAAGAGGATAAGTTATATTAATATACATAATAAATAATAAAATGTTAGGTTTTTTAAAGTATTTGTCTTTTATTCCTACTTGGGAAAAATTATTCTTCATGCAGCTGGAGAAAAACACTGATGCTCACGTGATCAGTTAATGCATTTTAGTGCATAATATGGCAATTATTGCCTATACAACTGTCCTATTGTGCATGAATAGGAAGTGGCATCATCCTTACAATAAATTGTACGGTAATTAACTATTTCCCCTCATTTTCTTTCTGAACTCCAATAACACTCAGCTATATCATCTGTCTTGTTTATTTGCAAAAGTAAGATCAAGCCATCTGTACTGCCACTGTTCTAAATTGGATGGACTGTAATTTTCGGATCTGTAAAGCAAAGGCTAAAAGTTCAACCCTTGGAATTGTTCACCAAGGGTCAGATTGCATTGAATTTAGGTGCCCTAAGAGACTGCATGCATAAAGATAACTGAACCACCACAATCAACAACATTTCAATGGGGCAGAGGAAAAAAATTAGCATAACCCAGTAATTTAGGGCTTGCTAACAAAATCAAGCCTTCTCATCTCTCAGTCACACAGAAAGGAAAGCTTTGGCCACCTGCTCCTTTTGCATCCTTACCACAGGCACTCTCAGGTCAGCAGCTTCTGAACTTCAGCTACAATGACATCTCCCAAATAGGGATCATCTATTATTTACATAATTATTTCTCCCAAGGAGCTGCAATTGCCAAGAATGCATAATTAACCAATGGCATCTTTTCCTAGTTTCAACTCATTCCCCTTTAGTTAGTGCTTTTCATCAGCCTGGCTAATTTAGTTATTAGATCAATTTTCCTTTCCCAGCTATGCATAGCTAATAAATTAATCAGAGGAAAATAACTAACAGTTTTAAATCTGAAAAAGAAAAAAAAAATTCTCCTCAAAGTTCGGGAAATACTATCCAGCAGCAGTGACAACATTCTATGGTCTTGACCATTGATTTGAATGCTCTACCAGTACCACATGCTGATCCTATTTGGGTCAGTTATTTTATTTTCAGTGATGAAATTCAGTGGTCAACCTACATGCTGCACCTTGATGAAATGAGGGAAACCTGTAAGGGAGATATTGTTGAACATTATAGAGCCATTCCATATGTCCCATTTGTAAAGGAAAAGCATAATGCAGTGTAAATATTTTTTTAAACCTAGCAAGGGACACAAAGTAAGCAGATTTATCTTGCCTTTGATTCGAGCATGCAGGCTTCCCAGATTGACTAAAGGTCTGACACCTTATGGGGCTGCCCCTTATAGAGTCTTCAAAAGGTACAGAATATGGCAGTTAGGGTTTTGACTAGCTCTCAAAAGGTTTGAGCCTGTATTTCAACAGATTGCACTGGTTAGCTATGTGGTTTCTGGATGCTGTTTTGTGTTTCATTTTAAAACCCTAAGCATCCTGGGACAAAATATCAAAAAAGCCATCTGCTCCCATATGCATCTGCCAGGGCTGTACGTACAGCTTGAGTAGCTTCCCTTTCAGTTCCCACCTCTTCTTTGAAGCCATGCAGAAGTTAGCTGCTCCCACTTCAACAGCTGCTCCCACTTTCTGGAATTTCTTGCCACCTGAAACTTTTCAGATATATGGTGAAACATTAGTCTTCCTCTAGCACTTGCTGGCCCAATTTATCTTACTGGTTCTCACCCTTCTGACTGAGCGATATTTTAAATGATTTAATTTCAATTATGCATTTAAAATGTAGATTAGATTTAAATTCTGTTTTCAGTTATGCTTTTGTTTTAAATGAATTATAAGAAAAGTGAGTCAAATAAGCATATAAGTGAAACATGTGGTTCTGCCTTTCTTTTCCACGTTTGTCATCCAGCTGGCATTTCTTAACAGGAAATATAATGCTTAAATGCCCTTTTTATTTTGGACTCAAAGGAATTTAGATTAGAAGGAACAATTATGAAGAAATATTTGATTTACTGAGGATGCACGGTGGCTTTCACTAGCTCCAAGACTCACTGATCCATCTCTCAGGTGTACTTTATGTGTCACACAAGCATCAGGGTTTCGGTACCGAGAGAGTTCTTAGAAATTTATCCCTATAAATCAGGCAATATTCAATGCCAAATTATGACCAAAGAAGGATACTGATCTCAAACTACATGTTAAAAATAAGAAACAAGTGATTGAATTTTCTTCCAAACTGGAAAGATTAATTGAGAAGAGCTAGACAAACTTATCTCATAAACATTTTATTTTGTTATGTTTAATAATGAAAAAAAAATTACAAATTTTCATCTGCAGTGACCTAAACTAGTAACTTATTTATCAACTAAGCGTGGGCTTGTCAAATGCTCTGGAATGAGGAAACCATTATCCCTTGACAATTACGCAGTTGCAGAAGCAAGTTCATTCTTCTGGGTAGTACCACATTTGAAGGGCATGATCCCCTAATTCCTACATCAAAAGTAGTTTCATTAGGAAAGAAGAGGCAAACTCACCATGGGGTGAGTGGGCAAGGCTATTCAGTTGGGATAACTGCACTGAACTACACTACCCTGATGATGAAATATTAAATTCAGATTTTTCTCACTCACTATATTTACTAATAGAACAAAATTAGAATGACGAGTTGTTTTCTTATTATATTCACTAGTACAAAATGCATCTACCGTTGCCATAAACCCCACTCATTAATTAAATAACATTAATTAAAACAGAATTTAATTGCATATATCAAGTTTTAATTGGAAGCTCATTAATTGCAGCAAAAAACCCTCTGAAAATGAGGATGAGGATCTAGTAAAGTAAAAGAGGCAACAGTTTGGCGGAAGTGCTACATTTAAAAACAAGAATGTTTTTTGCACATTATGGGCAACTGGCTTGCTTTTAGTGTGATTTAAATTATGGGATAGAAAACATTTAAAAGTAGGGATTCTATCACTTTTCCAACTCACTAGAAACATACTGGTTGATGAATACTTGATTGTATTCCCTTTATTTTGTGCTATTCCTAATCTGAAAGATCATAGTACTACAGAAACAATTCTGAAAGGTTTGCTGACTGCTCCAAATCACAAGTTGCTTTACCACTATAATGCAGTCATAGGTCATAACAGTCATAAAGTATGTCACCCACTTAAGATTTTGAGACCTTTTTTATGTAGTCATTAATAAGCCACTACCGTTGTTAAGCAAATGCCATAGTTGTTAAGGGAAGCAATTATTTGCAATGAGCTGCTTTTGTAGAAAACAGGAAGTAAATGCTGGTTTTGACAAAAATGTCAGAGTATGTTGTACACATGACTGTGAGATACTGCAAATGGCTGTAAATGAGAATCAGCTGTCAAGTCACATGACCATGGGAGGGGGGAGGCAACAGTCAGAACTTTGGAACAAGATTATAAATATCTCGAGGGCCTTTGGTCATACTTTTGAACGATTGCTAAGTGCCCGGTTGTATGTCAAAACTATCTACATTTTGACAAACTTTTATCTAGCTTTAGAGTTTTATCATGGTTTTTTTTAATTAAAAAAGACAGTATATACAGGAGAAGGCCTTGCAGCTTCTTTTGTTGTGTATGACCAGGATGATGTAATGTCAGAAAGGAACCAACTTCAACTTCACACCCCAGTATGGAGGCTCAAGTGTTTGGACGATGTATCATTCTTTTAGTGTGAGATATTTACATTACAAGACAATTTGACTGTTCATAGTTGATGTATTAGAAGAACAGGTATTTTATTGGAAAGTACATCTATATTCTCTATCCAAATGCTGATTCTATTCAAAAATATTTTTGTTTGCAAGATTTTTATATATTTTCATATATAAAATTCAAGGAAATACACAATAAAGAACAATACATATCATGGACAAATACTTTGTAAATGGTTTGGAATGATTTAAAAAATCATTTGACTACTCTGAACTCTATCATTTCCTTCTTTAGTATTAGACATGTTGAGCAGAAAAATAAAGATGTACGCTTAGCTCTGTCATTTAAATTGTGTAAAAAATGGCTTTTCTTTCTTTATGATTAAGCATCTTCAATTCCTGGTCTCTGAAAGCTTTGCTTACTGGAAGCAATGCATATACAATGTATAGTGAATAGAAACGGTACCATTAGCAATGGAACCATCAGATTATAAGCTACCATATAGGGAATGTATTAGTGTAACAATTATACAATAAGCCCATTTTCATCAGAATATGAATCAAATGTAGTTATTTCTCCTGCAATTTGAACAATTTTAGGTACTGTGAAAAACCTTGATGCTCATATCTTTTCTGTAAAATGACTGCCATATGTAAAATCTGTTTAAACATTGTATAAACTCAAATCCTGGAGCTGTATTTCCATCTCTGTCTCATCTTCACATTAACATATTCTCTGTATTAGGATGATTTCCAACTGACACTGAAGGCACCAAGTTCTGAGGTTAGCAATAGGCATAACATGCTCAATTGGAAGACAGATGCGGACGGGCTACAAAATACAAGGCCAAGTTGAAATACCCACCTGTGTTGTAACTGTGCACAAAAGATCTGTCACCTTTTTTTCAAAGAAAGCAATTTCAGATGAAATTGTTATATGCTGTGCCAAGTGTGGAAATTATTTTCTACCACAGTTCAATACATTCTGCACAGTTCTGACTGATAGCAAGGCACAATGTTGACACCAATAATGTGCCTTTAAAAGTGAGCTGAGCAGTTGTTGTTGTTACCCTTATTATATACACAACAATGTGAAATCGTAGCTTTAGTTCTTTAGGTGCTATTGGCCTTCATACACATGAAATTCTTCCCAAGAACCAAAGATGATGTAATGTATCAGAGTAGAATATGTGTAGATCCAAGCATTGTGGCCTTTTGCAATTGACTAATAAAATTTTTGTCAGTGCACAGATTTTCTAAGTGCTGTTCAAAAATCTCTTAGCATGGCACCTAGTGAACTAATAATTACTGGGACCATCAAGGCCAGCTTACGCCATAATGTTTCAATTTTGATTTTTAGAACTTGATATTTTATGAATGTTCTCTAATTCTTTGTCTCTATTTTCCTATCCCTTGGTTTTGGCACACCAATTATCCACACTTTTTTTATCTACTTTACCCTCGATCTCCTATAGATAATGACCATGTAAATATTTCCTTGCCAGAATCTCCTTTAATTCACTAATAGTTGTTCAGTGATATTTGAATTTGGATAAATTCTTTTCCACAATTCAAATATTTGCTTGAATAGTCTCACTTTGTTGGTTCCAATTTATAGTGAGTCATAATGGCATGATTTTCAAACACAACATACTTTTGTCTCATCTTTAGTTATGGTTCTTCTAGTAATCCTAGAGGGCTAGGCCTTGGTTTCTGAGTTTCATTGCTCACTTGTTGCCAGATGCGCAGGACTCTAACATTTGACACGGTCCTTATTGACCTGGACAACAAATGATCTGATACAGGATTCTTTTTCTGTATTCTCACTATAGTAAATGGCTTGATGGATTCCTATTGCTGCTAGAACAATCAGCCAGCTGTTTAGACTGGATTTGGCATTTTTATTCACCTGTTAAGTGCTTCCCAAGGACCTCGGATAGGCAGGTTGTTGTTTGATAGTGTTAAAGATATTATTTCAGGATGTAAGCCCATTCCAAGTAAAACTGCCTTTGCAATTGTGTAATAGTGATTTTGTCTATGTCGATCTAGTAGTCATCTAGATGTTTTGGGATTGCACCCAAGACACTTATTACTATAGGCACTATCTTTGTTTTATTTTGCCACAGTCATTCTAATTATACTTGCAGGTCTTTACATTTTGTGCTTTTTTCCAGTTCCTTCTTTTCTATTCTGCTGTCCCCAGGTACTGTAATGTCCACTATTCAGATTTTTTTGGTCTTTCTTAATGACAATTGTTATGCCTCGGCTGTTATGTGGCAGGTACCTTTTCTGTTGATGAGAAATGGCTTCCTATTTTAATTGCAACCCTAGAAGAAAATTTCTCTAATAACTCAAGACAATGGTGACAGAGAAGCCTGGCAACTTTCCTACATTAGAATTTTATATCAATTTTCTTGTATGTTATTATTATTATTAAATTATGATTGGCCACAAAGTCAGCCAGATGTTTAGACTGGAATTGGTATTTTTATCCACCTATGAAGTTTTTTCCAAGCACCTGGGAAATGCAGATATTGTTTGATGATGTTAAATTATTGTTATTATATTAAAGTCTACAGTGCATATCATTTTCATATTTATTTTCTACCTAGTTCCTAGACAATATTTTAAATGGAGAAGCAAAATATTCTAAGACATCACAATGAATAAAATATTTGAGTTGCTGTAGTTTCCAATATTTCTATATAGACATGTGTATTAACAGGCCTAAGGTGCTTTTATCAGACTCTAAGAGTAAAATCTTTGGTTCAAAAATTACTATATAAACCAAATACTAGGTTCAAACATTGCACCAAATTATAAATCAAGCAAATTATATTATGATTTAGCATAATATGTGGCCCCATTCAATCACTACAATTACAGTTTCTTAACAACAACAAGTACTGCAATTTTCTGTCAAATTTGGTCTTTCATAATAATGTTTCTTCCAAAT
Organism: Pareas carinatus; assembly: GCA_032468095.1. Lineage (NCBI taxonomy): Eukaryota > Metazoa > Chordata > Lepidosauria > Squamata > Pareidae > Pareas > Pareas carinatus. The sequence goes on along the minus strand of JANHFO010001225.1, from coordinate 301,077 downwards.
TAGGTGTATTTAAGAAACAGAACAAGGGAATATACAGTGATGCTAAAAGTCTTCTCATCACTTCTTACCAAGGTCCATGCTCTTGGAGGTTTTCAGATTAATTGATTCTGTCTGTTTGGCCAGGGTCAAAGATCTGAAGTTGAAGGGCTGATTTGGCAAAAAAGTCTCTGAACCTGCTGCTATGCTGTTGAAAGAGAGAAATGATACCAAGTTTTGGGGTGAGGATCAGATGTAATAATTAAACTCAATACAATATAATGCATTTTCTCTCCTCAGCTATTATAAGTCATTCAAGGGTTTTTTGCATGAGTTATTGCCTACATTAAATCTAAATTTACTTTGGGTAACCATCGCCAGATTTAAAGGTATTGGTTTTTACCCTTTCTTCCCACTTTATCATTATTTCAGCATTAATAAGGCATATTAAAGTTTAACAAAGTGCATTAATTTAAGTATTAAAAGTGTGCTATCATCTAATACATTTATCATTAGGTTCTTAATTTGTTTCCAATTAGATAAAACTCCTAGATGATCTATAATATGTCCATGCTTATGATTAAAAATGTGAATATGCTATTAAGAAGCAAAATTCTTTGCAAGGAAATCAAGACCTAACTTAATTATTTCTCCTTTCAATTAAAAAGATCAAAGACATAGTCCAATGTATGGAAACATGAATCTTTTCACACAAAATAAGGTTATCTTTATCTTTAGCTCTACTTCCAAACTTTGCCAAAAAAGGCACTTCTAGTCTGTCTTAACTGATTTGGGTAATGAAGAACTGTAATGGTTATGCTATTAGATTCCAGTCACTTATTTGATCCATAACAGTCTTAAACCTAAGTCCAAAATTAAATGTAAAAATAATATGGTATGCTGAAAATGGCATATTTCCAAAATTTTCCATACCAGAATTTCACTGAAATTTCTGAATTATATGAATTGTATAGGCACAAATTCTGTCTCAAAGGAACACTGCAAGTCTCTTTTGAGGAAAGAAGGAAAGTTGACATTTTGAACTGGACATTTTAAAATATCTTTCCAATTAGAAATGCAGAACATGTGACAGGGAGAACTCTAGTGAGAAGTTGCTCATGTATAATCTTCCCAGTCTTTTCATCTTATCTGTGGCTTGATTCAATCAGGTTTGCAACATAACAAATTTTTTAACAGATTTCCAGTCCTATTCAGAATGTTGATAAAGAATCTTCCATCAGAGTGGAAAATAAGACGGGAAAAGGGAAATGGGTCTAAAAAGGAGAGTTCCATTTAATTATATTGTAAATCCCATATGAACATAAGAATGTCTCCCCCCCATCCAGTACGCAATGAAATATAAAACTGCTAAATGCCCCCAAATGAAAATATATATATATGTAGAAATAATTACTAGCAGTAAAACCATTATTACAGTAAGCCATAGCAATTCAATAGATTCATTTGATGGGCTTAAACTTTGAAGATTTAACAATTCAGTCTTGACTGGTCTCAGTTTCTTCCTACCCCAATGGGGGTAATGATACAGAAGCACAGTGAGTGTAAGTAAGGAAAATAAAGTGTAATAGATTTGGAAGATGAAGAAGGTTGAATATCAGAGTCTATGTTATGGTGCAAATGAACTGTACAACAAAACTATTTTTCAAATAACATGAAAGAGTCTCATTGCTATTACTAGACATGAAATCAAAAATATTCAGACCTATGATTATAATCTTGGAACAGCTTTTCACTAGGATGTGGAGGCAAAGGGGGTGGAACTTCATTTTCAGCTGTGTTGCTTTCAAAATCTGAAATTAAAGGAGAAAAAATAAACAATGGTAGGAGCAAATATTTGTCTGTTGGCCAAATAACTGAACTGGCATGCTGAATCTCTCTTGAAGTAATAGCAAATTTATAAAAATCTTCAAACTAGCTAAACTAGAATTAAAATTACACCAAGCAAAAAATATTTCCCCCTTAGGATTTTCAACAGACCTGATTCCTGTTTGCTCATGTATAATTAAAGATAAACACTTTGAAATTTGCCTTGCAATGAAAAATGAAAGTCCTGTGTTGATTTTAGTAATTTCACTGGATATTCTTTCCCATATCTAAGCTTGAGCTAAGACTTAAATAAAACACTCAATGGGTGCATAGATGCTATATCAACCATGCTGCCATATAGTTAAGCTGTGATTCAGTTCTATTTTGTTATCCACAAATTGTTACCTATTAGAAAACAAATAAAGAATATATATCTAGAAAAACTGATAATGAAACCATACCCAGCAATTTCCGTAACATTCTGAATCTGAATCTTTGCTTAATGTATTAACTGTGTGCAAAATTACTCTCTCATGTTGTTGCTGTCATGGATATTCCTTCCCAGGTAAGAGAAAAACCATTTGCAAGTGAAGAGGAGAAAAGCATAATGAATTCTGTATTGACCTTCTATCCCATTGAGAACTGGGAATCTTTTTAACTAATAGATGCTTTTAATACGGGAAGCAGTGGGAGGGGAGTAGAGAAATCTGAATAAATTAATATCATCCACAAATGTATTATCTTCATCTAGAAGCTTTAAGAAACAAAATAAAGAACATTCTAGAACAAATTATGAAAGAATGAGTAACTAAATTTTTTATTATAGGCCAATGCCAGCAACTTCCAACAGCCTATGGACATTGAAATGTCAACACAATAAACAGATGACTATTTAACTGTGGAAAATTTGGTTTACCAGTTGTGCTGGCAACCCTTACAGGCAGCTGTTAAAAAAGTGTGGTGGATACTAGCTAGAGGAGTGAATTGACTGTGGGACTAAGTGTACATCAAGCTTGAGCCACCCTATGTGCTTTCAAGCACAGAAAAGATGAGGATACAAAATTGGCTGAGACATTCAGGTTCCTTAAACAAACACTCAGGCCAAATCTAAGTTTCCTTCCCAACTCTGATACCAGGAGGTTTCCTCTGCCCCAGCTAGTCAACTAGAGCAGGGGTCTCCAACCTTGGTCCCTTCAAGGAGTTGCCCAGAATTTCTCAGCTAGCATGGGAGTTGAAGTCCACAAGCCTTAAAGGTACCAAGGTTAGAGATGCCTGAACTAAAGGAAAGGGCCATTATTCCCACAAGTGATACTTCTCACTACTCTGGCCTTTATAAAATATCGAGTTTTGTTTGAACATTAGTGTATCAAAAATGTGAAATAATTTATTATCACCTTTTCTGTGAATACCATGGAATGCTATTATTTTAATTAAAAAAAACTTATTACAATTTTTGTTAAAATTGAAGAATATTCTGCTGTGATGCCGTAATTTTAAAATCTGAAGTTCTACAAATGGGTCTTTTCTTGTGAAAATGATAGTGGAAACAATAATAGATGGTAGGGAAAATAAGATAGATTGTTTAGGCAAATGGGATTCCCTGCATGCATAAATAAATCTGAATCAATGACATCCGGGAACATAACTTTTCTCTGATGAAACTGTAGCTGGAAAAAGCTGTGCATATAAAATACAGAGTGTAATCTGTAATTGTCTTAATTTGATAGATTAATCAACCTTGATAGTTGATTAATCAGTGGGGAGCAATTTTAATTAGTAGTGCTGCACAATGAAAGTCCACTTGTTTATTTTTGTAAACTACACTATTCCAATTCTTATACATTACATTGTAATAATGAATGAAGAAGAAAACGTATCCATTTTAAATAGATGTTCTAAATTTCCCATGTTTATGGCACTCAAATCCAAATCACACTAGGTACTAATAAGTGAAAATAATCAGCATACTCACGATAAACTAAGATTTGCAGATATGAAAAAACCAAGACAAATACATAAATGAATAAAAAACCTCAAGCAACTACATACAGATAGTCCTTGACTTTTGACCATAATTGAGCCTGAAACTATGGTTGAAAGTTATTGTGGTTGTTAAGTGAATAATAATAATAATAATAATAAAATTTTATTTATACCCCGCCCTTCTCCCGAAGGACCCAGGGCGGCTTACAGGCA
>JANHFO010001225.1:285261-295905 GCA_032468095.1 Pareas carinatus | reverse complement strand
CTCTCTCTCTCTCTCTCTCTCTCTCTCTCTCTCCCTCTCTCTCTCTCTCTCTCTCTCTCTCTCTCTCTCTCTCTCTCATCAGTTCCATTTGAAGCTTACTAAGTCAGCAGATAAGGTTTCCTGGAAACATTTTTCTATCCATCTACTTCCTTACGGAAATGATTTCTGACACATTTTGCCAGCATTCTGTCTCTTCTCCTTAAGCCATTTTAAAAATCTGTCAAAAATTAGGGGCCCTGAGAAAATGAATCAATGCTGTTAATGCCCGACTCAATAGGAGGTTGGACTAGATTTATGAAATTTATTCTGTGACAAAGCAATGGATTGGCTGTTGCTTTACAGCTGCAGGTATGGACAGGCTGAAGCCTAGAGGGCTGACCTCAGGTTTTTCTGAGTGCAATAGTATGGAATACCTTAACAAAATAGACACAGTGGAGTGGATCTCAGAAACCAAACTGAATTTCCAGTTTTTTCATACAGAAAATGTAATCTCAGTTTCCAATTCGAAGTTTTCTTCATTTCACTAGTTTAAAAGGGAAGATGATTTTTGTTGTACTTGTTGTTGTTTTAAATTGGTAAATGCTGTAATTATAAATTATACAAACTGAGTGACTGATTGCAAGTCTTCCCAGTCTGCACTGAAATGTGAGAAACAAAGGGATGGAGACAGCAACTGTTCTCCTTCCTTGACCCATGGCCCCTACTGGATGATTTGAACTTCATTAATAAAAAGGCACCTCTAAATTTAGCTCTTTTGAATCAAGATGATGGCATAAAAGATGTAGCAAATTAAATTGTATGAGTTCTGAAGTATCTTAAAATGTAATACGGAAAATAGAAGGTGTCTGATCTTTGAGTCTCCTTTTCTTTCTCCTATTGGTTTAGCAGAGAATTTCTCCTAATGAAGAGATAGCATTGGATTCAAGCCAGCATAACCGCAACATGCCAGAAGCAACAACTACTTCTGTTCTTAAAAGCATATTAAGAATTGGATTTTCTCATGCTATGAAGAAATAGAGCTCTTCTATAGGCATTTGTATCAAGAATGTCCTCTTCCTATCCCAAATATTGTTAGGCAATGTAACTCAACTTTGCTGATCATTTCTTCCTCTGTAATATAAGAATGTGATCAAATGTAGGGAATAAATTCTGCTTCAGATTCAAAGTCAGCAACTTAATTTCGTCTTTGGATCTGGGGTGCGGCATATTCCCAAGTTAAAGGGAAGTATTAAAATAAAAAAAAATTTGCTTGAAGTCGTAAATAATGAGAAGAGGAAATATGTAACAAAGAGAGATAGTCAACTCTCTAAATTTAGAATTTTATTGCCTGGAGTTATAGAAAATATATTAACACAGGGGCGGGAGTAGGAAATGTTCTGCTAATTCCCTGGGAAGGCTTTTTTCTCTGAATAGCTGTCACTCATCTTCTGTTTTGGAATCTCTTTCTTAGGGCAAAATTACACATTCAGCTTTAAATCCAAGTCTGAAAATACACTGCTAAACAACTGTGAGGTAGTAAAGGAAGATTAGAACATGTACCCTTCCGCATCCATTCCTTTTCCATTTTTAATTTTCCATTGTTTACATGATGGAATGAATTTTCAGTTTTAGATTTTGGTCCTTAATTTTATATACAAGAACTTATTTTTAATCATTTATCTTTGATTAAAAAATAATATATTTTAACATCCCATGCAGCTGTGAAACAATTTTCAGAAAAAAAGAATGCCAACCTCCTACAACATCACTATTTGAATATTAACATGTCCAAACTGTCTTTAGTAAATTATTTTTTTAAAATTAGAACCTCCAAAGATTAAGAAAAAAAATTAATGCGATTTTTATTGTTCAAAAAAGCTAATGTATGCAAAATACTACTTAAAATAAGTAATTACAAATATATCAATACAATAACAAAAAATTAAATGCTACATCTGAACTTATCTAAGTTTTAGGAACAAGACTGATTTAAGAATACATACTGAAATTATAATTTGTATTTCTAATTTTGTTTTATAGCACCAAGTTGGAAACCATTTAAAGCTGGAATTTATGCCAAGAAACTAATTCATGTAGTCAGAGTCAGCTCTTCCATCATTCATGAAATCTTAGATATTTTGCAGTCTGCACTTTAGTTAATTATTTTCTAGATTGTTATGAGTTTCTGAAAATAATACAGTTGACACCGACCCATACACACACACACACACACACGTTAAAGGCAGAAGCAAAGCACAATGCATAGTGTTTACCTTTTAACTTCTCCTGTGGGCAGTATGTGACAAAACACTGTACAGCAGCATCACTTTGCTTAGGAGTGCTTGTGAAATTAATATTCCCTTCAACCTCTGCTTTTGGAAATAATATATCAGGTTCCTTGAATTCCTATAACAAAATAAAATCATATTTATTATGGTAATACAATACTTGAATGTTTTACAACAACACTCCAGAAGTTGTTGACCAGTAACTCTAAGATATTTTTACCACTTTCTATGTTGGCTGGATTGTCTGGTAAGCTACAAATCCCCAGTGTCATATGTAAAACAGTGCACCTGATAGTTGACAGTGATTCACCAAGGTATATAACATAATAAATACGGCTGTCTTTAAAGTATAATGCAACACTTCATCAATTTCTTAGAAACCACCCAATCTATGTATTGTTTCCAAAATGTATATTGAGAACACTCAGACCCAAATATAGATAGACCTATGTTAAAAGAAGTCTTCTTCCTCAAGGAAAAAAAACAGTCTAGTTGCCTTTTGAAAAAGCACCTTTGAGACATTTAAAATACTTATTAATAATTTTAACAGGAAATTGCAACTAGAATTAACTCCTGTGATTTGATTCACTAAGACTGGAATGGGCAAGCCGCTTGTGTTGAAGAGTCAAATTTTATGCAGATAATACTAAGGGCTGTCTGAGACATGCCCAATAGCATTATGTCACTAGAATGAGTAGGGACCAGAAGTTTGGCTTTTGGGGGAAGATTTTGGACAGTTAAGATACATGGGTTTTTTCCCCAAAATGATAAAAACGGACTAAATTATGGGGAGGAGATTAAGGGATGAGACAGATGGCTTGTCTCTCACATAGAAATAGAGCACCTACTTTTTCCCTTAACCACCCTGGTCCATCAATCAAATCTTTTGTAGTCACACATTTCAAAGGAAAAAGGTGTGCACCCCATGAATTGCTTGTCCCTAGACTTGTACAAACTCCCAATGATTGCAATAGTGTTCATACCCTTCAGCTGATTTGGGACAGAACGGGTTGGCAAACAGCACTAAGAAAAGCTCCTGCCCGAGTTTCAACCTTAAATTCTCCACTAAATTTGGAAGTTCTTAGTGAAGCATGAAGACAAAGTATCTTTTGTTATCATCATGCCCTGAGAGCGGGACTCAGCAGCTATATTAGCTGCTTTAGCCACTCACTTGCTTCTCCTGGCTATTCCTCCTGTGATATCTGCACCCTGTTGAAGTGTGGAAATAGTGTGCAAGCATCAAGATGCTGAAGTGGCCGGCAATGCTTAAGGAAAAATTGGCAACACGTGTCAGTATTCAAGGTAGCTATCTCAATGTAATTAAGTTGTGTCATTGTAAGATGTAAGGTGGCAACCAAGAGATGACCATTGGATGAAGCAGCATTATATTTATTCCCCAAATATTCGTTTTTTCCCCAAGTCTCTAAATGAGACTCAGGCAAGGAATTTGGGCTTTGCCTACTGACTATTTGTTCTTTTTTCTAAGAACAATTGGTGTTCTTTTGGTGAATATATTTGTGTACTCGTTTAGTCTGGAATCATTTGTTTCAGTGTGCTCTAACACTTAATTGACTATCAGTTGCCTCTAATGGCAACATCTGATTGGCGAATTAGCACCAGTCATAGCTATTATGATAACTAATTTTAAAAAAGGACACAAAGGGGAATAAAGGAGTAGCATCTAGGAGAAACAATGGAACAAAAATTCGCATAGTTCTTTTGAGAGGGGGGGAATTTTTATTGGAGTGAGAACCAAAAATAGAACAATACTGAATATTTAGCAAAGTCCCATATTATATCATGAAAGACAAAATACATGTAATGCATCTTCTGACCACAACTGGCTTTCCATTATTACTCCATCTGTGAAGGCAGCTTGCAGTCTTGTCAAGACAAGAAAAACTGTGCCAATGGTAATTTTTTGACAGCCAGCTGGTTCCCTTCTCTCAGTGGCTGCCACATATGTGCTGCAATGAATGCACACCAGAATGGCTTTGGAAACAAATGGCATACCCCTAAATCATATGCCAATGTATTTGGCTTTATAAAGTTTTTATTTTTCACATCAATAACCATTCCAAATTTCTTCTGACATTTATGATGTAAAAATAAACAACTTACTAAATGGAATTAAAATATTAATTTAAAATACAGATTAACTGTTCTTAATTTTCACAGATTAGCTATAAAAAAATTATATTTCCACAACAATTAAAAGCCCATTCCCTTCCTTCAAAACTATTAAAAAGCATTGACACATTGGGCTTTGCTTTGCAGAACTGAAATAATAGGATGCGTATCTAGCATTCAGGATACAATAGTTGGTTAAAACTATTATTAAAACTGGGTTAGAGTTTAGGGCCCTCTGAAATTAATTAGGTAAATTACTATAGTCATCTCTTAACTCAGAGTTTTTCAATCTTCTTCAGGTTGTGGAACCAACTGTGTGCCTCAGAATGTAAAGTCCACATTTTCACCTCTCTTTGGGGCTCTCTACTCTCAGGAAAATAAGAACCGTGTGTGTGTGTGTGTGTGTGTTAAAAAATAAAGTTTACTCTGAAGTGGAATATTTTTTTCTTTTGCTATCCGAACACTGTATTTTGAAAAGGAAGAGGTTTTGTACAAAGGACAAAAACAAACCAAGAGAAGACTCCAGGTTCATGTTTAAAATAAGGCCTATATAGAATCTGTTCATCTAAAAAAACAATAAGTCAGAAAACAATCTGGATGTCACATTGTGTATGCATGTCTATTCTTGAACCCTCCTCACAATTTTAATATATGTCTAAGGAGTGGAAAAAGAAGAAAATCCAATATTTCCTTTACATCTTTTAATTTGGTGGTTTAGTTTTTTCTCATGAAGACTAATTTTCCTTCTCTTAGTATAAGCTGAGAAGGCCAATGTCATAAGGATCTCATGCATTCATGGGGACTGATCCAATGGACAGAACACAATATCTTCCTGTGATATTTTTCATTTTTAGTACCATGATAATGCAAATTAGTACTTTCATTTGGGGGCATGTAAAGCAATGTAGACAGTGTTTCATTTCTGCAGCTTTACAACAGCTAAACAAATCAGTTTCTTTCCTCCTTCTTTCTCACTTCCCTCAGGCCATTCTGGTAAGTGATGGTAATAGAGAAGTAGCAATAAAAGAATATAACAAAGCTTGAATTATGTCTTCCTATCCAAGCACTTCAAAGTCAAACCTCTCTCTACAGGTTATATGTGCAGTGATAGCAAATGTGTGCCTTGCTACATCTAGATTCCCTTCCTATTGAGAAATAAATGCTGGTCAGCAGTTTCTCTTAGGCTGGTATGTTGTAGTCCTCTTCTCCTTTTCAGGATGAATTGTACCAGCATGCAGTTTGGGGGTGTGTGTCTTGGGCCCCTTCGGATCATTCAGTGGTGTTCATAAGAGCAACATGCCTACTCCAGGATGGTCAGTCAATCCCCTACTTTAACCATATTTATAGATTATAGCAAAAGAAATGATCAGCAAAACTTTTTCAGGACTTTGGAAAGCAGAAGCTGGCAGAAGATATTATTTCCACCTCCAGGACACTGTAGTAGCATCCCAGAAGATCAGAAGGAGTTAATGCAAGAAATGCAAGAAATACCCATGGATAAAAGTTTAATTAGTTGATTGAAACAACCATCTGTGTATTGCAAATTTCTCCATATGTGCATTTAGAAGAAACTACAGTATCAAGAGAAGAAGACAAAAAAGTTGGCTACCAAGAGCAGTGTTTTCATAAACATATTCTTGATAGAAGGTTGCTGTCTAGGTTCCAAAGATATTGATTCAATGCGTCATCAAACCATCTCCAGATGCTGTCTACTAGACTGTAGTCTAAAATATTCATGACATTGTTCACATTTATGATCAAGTCCCTAGTAAGATGGGCTACCAAGCCATCGTTAGATGTTAATATTTATATTCCCTATCCCTTAAGAAAAGTATTAAAACAGTGGTAAATATCCCCAGAATGTCTGAACCTCATTATAGATCTAGAATGCTAGAAATACTATACAATTGTCAGCTTTCAGAGGTTCATCAGCTGCCATTCTTGGGATTCCTGGCATGCTGAAAGAATGTAGAAATCTGATTCTTTCTTTTGTCCTGCAACATGTCTGCGATTCTGTCTGCTTTTCTGAAGATTCCCAAAACTGTTGTTGTTTGTTTTTATGGTTTTGTTCTTATCAATAGTTTCAATTGCTATTCATTTTTTATTTCTCTTTTAACCAGGTTTATTTTTCAGATTAGAATTCTGTTGCTCTAGTTTAGGTATGTTGGTATCTTTTCTTTAAACATGTATACACTCAAAGCATAATTTAAATAATCTGTTAAAATGCTCATTCAGATAATTCCAATGTCAACACTAGTAATAAACTATCAATTTAACTGCTTCTGCCTCTGTTTAACCCTATTGCCTTTTGACCAACACCTCTGTACTTTATTTTTTCTTTCATCATACTTTAAATTTCTCACTCTATACACTGGAATCGTTGTTCACATTTAATTTTGCTGTAAAACATATGTCTCAGATATCTACTTATTTTAACCTAAGTATATAATATTTATAATGTATTTAATATATTATAATATATAATCCAAGGATGATGGGTACCTAAGAAGTCTGAAATCTATAGTGATATTTGTCAAAAACAATTCATTTATCATTCATTTCTCACTCACTTATGTCTGACTCGTCGCTATATCTCAAAAACTATAAAAGCTACACTTCTGAAAATTCATACATACCTTTGCTTCCCATCTACAAGCAAACTACAACAAACATTTCCCCAAAAAATATTTTAAAGGAGTTATTTAACATTTACTAAAAAGGAGAGGAGCCAACCTGTGCTGCGCCAATCCGAGGAGGCAGTGGAAAGGGGCATCCAGAATTCAAATGCAACGGCAGTTTCACCCAGAGTCACAGCAGGGGGAGGAACAGCAAGGCAAGGAGCAGCAGGGCAGGTGACTGAGGCCCCACTCTCCCTCTCCCCACAGTCTGTGCTGGCCTCCATGCTGCCGTTCAAAACTGCCGCGCTGCAATCAGACAAGGTCAGCTAATGATTTGCAGTGGGGGAGGAGGGGAGAGATTCAGAGAGAAAGGGGAGTGAGAGAGGGAGGGGAATAAAAAAAAAGAGAGAGAGACACAGGAGGAGAGAAAGCAAGCACCGATTAAATAAATAACCTTCTCAATGCCAAATGTATGCTTGAGGCCCAACACCTGACCTTATGCTGCAGCTCCAGGGCCTATGGAGCTCCTCCCACAGCCCCTTCCCCTTGCACACATGCCAAAAGGCCTCCACAGCTCCGAAATGGACAAGGTCAGCTACTTATTTTTTTTGGGGGGGGAGATACGGAGAGAAAAGGGAGCGAGAGAGGACGGGCAATAAAGAAAGAAAAAGAAAGGGAGAGAGAGGTGGGGACAGAAAGCAAGCAAATTACCTTCACAATGTCAAAACTTATGGTGCTCATACCAAAGGTTATCCTGCAGCTGCAGGCCCTCTAAAGCCCCGCCCACAGGCCCTGCACACACACCATGGGCAAGGTCAGTGAATGGTTTGCAGGAGGGAGGGAAAGATAGAGAAAGAGAACGGAGGGAGGGCAACACAGAAAGAAAAAAAATGAAGAAAGAGAGAAAGAAAGAAAGAAAGCAATCAGATGTGCAAGAAATACCCTAGCAGCTACACCCACACAGTTCTCCCACAGACTCTGCACTGCTTCTACTTTTCCAATAACTCAATCTACATTTTCAAACTCTTCTCAAATCCCTTGCCCCAAACACACACTTCTCCTCAGAAAACATCTGACATCAAAGTAGTTTCAAATCTTTCATTATTTTCAAAATTAATCATATTCTAATTCATACACATTCAAACCATTACCTATTATCTTCCTTCAACAATTCCAGTATCTTCACATTAGATTAGGCAATTTTTTCTACCACTTGATATTACACACCAGACAAACATCTATCTAAAATACCTTATTACCATAGCTAACTATACTAAACCCATAGCGTAGCACAGATACCAAGAGCTAGTTATAACTATACTGAAACCAGAACTAAAGGAGGGACAGGATGGATGTGAGTTCTTCCTACCCTGTCATCTGCCCCAGACCAACCAGCAAAACTATCTTTTAATACCCTTTGAATAGACGAAAAAGGTAGGAGGAGTTCTCATCTCTGGTGATAGACTGTTCCATAGGGATGGAGTCACAGCAGAAAAGGCTCTGTTGGGTATATTAAATGTGATTACTTTTGAACATAGAGATATTTTTTTGAACAAAGGACATAGAGATTTCATCTTGGGCAGTTCCCTGGTGAAAAACTGTACTTCCCAGCTACCTTAGCTTATTTATTTTAAGATCAGTGTAGAATGTGGAGAATAATTCACTTGGAGACCAATTAAGCGTAACTGTTGTTTATTCAATGGAACCCAACTACAAGTTGCAATGATTCTGACAGCTCCCCTTTTATAGAACCCAATCCTGTTCTCTCACACCTGGTCTATCTCACAAGCTGTTAATTAAAGGCAGGAATACTAGTAGATGAAAAGGCCGATATGAATAAGGGCACATATCTCTATGTTCCACTTCAAGATGAAGTTCTGATATCTTGAGAAATCAGTTGGCATATCACGATTTTAAAGTTAACATTCTTCATTGAAACTATCTTCACAGTGTTCTTAGATGACGACATCCAAGATGACACTACATGTGTTAAAAAAATAGTGCAAAGGACAAATGATATGAGAGCTTGGTGAGTGTCAGTTGTGCTTTTCTCTCCTTCTAGTTACATTGAGGGTTTTTCTGAATTGCAACTTTCACCAGTTTCTCTCTTCTGTAGAAACTGGTTAGAAAAGAAGCCACTACATTGGTCATTGAGTTGGTTAAGTGTTGTATATGGATGGCAGTTAACGTGGCTCTGATTGATGAATTTACGTACTTCTCTTCCTTCCTGCCAATACTATGAAAGCAAACAGCAATTGTTTTGTATTTTTCAGACAGGGCTTTGGAGAACTGGAATTAAAACTGTAAAGTTTCCCCTTCTGCTTGGCTACAGCGGGAAACCTAGTAGTTCTCGACAATTTCACTCTTTCGTTACCAAACTTGTAAAAAAAAAAGAAGAAAAATTCAGCCTTTCATTGCTCAGGAATTCGTTATGAAATGTCCAATAGAGAACGGCATAGGGAGTAAAGGGGAGACATCAGAGGCCATACCAGTCAATTAGAACAGAGACCTTTGTGTAGGGTAGAATGAATCACAGTAGGTGGGATTCTTATTTGCACAGGAAAAAGTGGAAAAACTATTTTTAATGCAAAGCCAGAAAATTTAGATGGAGATCATCTTTCCAGCATGAAAAAGATGAGAATATATTGAGGACTTGGTCTTCCTATCCTGCTCTTCCTAAATGGAGTTGACCTAACCTTGTGCTGGAGCAGACAGGAAGTCTGAATCAGCCTCAAAGCACCAATCAGATGGATTTCATTCCAGGAGCAGTTTCTTCCAAAATGGTGCCCTGGATTGGATTTCACTTCTTCTTCAAACTGCAAACTTTTTAATAATGGCCATGGTAGCTGAGAAGGTTAATAATTAAATCAACTTGGGGAGGCTGTCAAAAAGGGTTTTAAATGAAAACCCTTGATTGAAAGTGCCTTTGATTGAAAAAAGATCTCTGTTTCTTTCATTCAGTGGCAATTTCAACAAATTTGAATATATATTCATCTTTGCATGCATTTCCCCTTTTGAGATGAGAATATAGAATGGGGAGCTAATTGGAGAGAGAAAATGGGAGGGTTAGAAATAGAAGGCAGTGACCACCTGTACCTTTCTAAATTTCCATGACTTTCATAGTGATTTTGCAATAAAATCCTTACTGAGAAGTAGCACTAATGCCAAAATAATATAAACTATTCCTTATTTTGTCAAAATAAGCTACTCCTCTATTTATTTCTCCTTTTGTTTGAAAGATGTTTCTTAGTTGGGTGAGAATTCAATCTTTCAGAGCTATTTTCTTCTTGCTTATGTAAACAATTTGTAATAGCTAATTTTCCCCCATTATTTTTTCAGGCCACTTTATCTGAAATACTGCAACAAGCAAGTCATCAACCATTATTACATAAAATGCCTTTTTGGTAAGAATCATGGTGCACCTCCTAAGAGAATTCGACAGAAGACAAAGACATTTAGCTTGGTGACAAGATGACACAAATTCATAATGGTCCAGTGCAAAGCAGACTGATCCCAAGGCTTTAAAGCAGCTTTAAAATGTCAAAAAGAAATCAGGTAGGTAGGTAGGTAGGTAGGTAGGTAGGTAGGTAGGTAGGTAGGTAGGTAGATAGATAGATAGATAGATAGAT
>JANHFO010001225.1:256192-269355 GCA_032468095.1 Pareas carinatus | reverse complement strand
AGCTCTCACCCTTTCGGCCCCAAGAATAAATTCAGGGGCCTCAGGGGAGCTCTACCCAGATCTGGCTGCTCACCTTTCCCTCTTCTCCCGAGGAAAAGTTTTCCCGCCGCTTGACAGCTAATTTTCGGCTGACAAAGCGGCTAATGCAATCGCGGGGCTAGCAGACCCGAAAAGTCTGTCTTGCAGCATCTGCTGAGCCCCGGAAGTCGCTAGATCAGGCCTTTCAACCACCGGGGAATCAGAGGAAACCAAAACAATAAGGACACAATCTCAGTCAAGCCAGTGCTTAGGATTATGCATGACTTTTCATGAATTCTACTATAGTTTTACTGCAAAATATGAATTACTGTCTGAAAGTGTTGAAAAAAATTATTCCTGAACAAAGTTGAAGAAGTCCTCATTCTGAAGAATCGTGAGAGATTTATTCAACCTAGTTTACCATCAGAGACAAGTGTAGTACCATTCCAGCTTAATTCTGAAATAAAGAGCTTCCAAACTTTCAAATGATGAACTCTTTAGTATGTATGATATTATCAAAAAAGAAACAGAAAGAAAACAGAAAGAAGGTAAAATAAAAAATACTGCAGACCTTATGTCTGTCTGTGTTTGCTCACACTCAGTCTGAAGGTCATTTTTCAGATTAAATACATCTGTTAGTATAAGATCTGTACTTGCTTTCAAGCAGTTGCAGCCACAGGGGAGGCAATTGGAGGTTCAGACTGATGAAAACAACAGTATGATGAAAACCTCACTCATTTTCTACATTTGTCACAAAATCACAGACATGTTCCATGCTTGCAATATGACACTGAAATATTGCTATCATCATTATCTTGCAGATCCGGCTGCTGCAGATTTTTTTTCAAGTATAGCTGAATCCATGTATTAATATCTGATATATTGAAAAGGATATCAGATTTTGCATAGGTACTTCTTAATATGCTGGTTGTTAAATAGCTTCTGTTGCATTTTATGGGCTATTGATACCCATAAAAGCATCAGTAGCAAGTGCATAAAAACCAATCCAAATACTCACAACTACTTCCATACATCATCCTTCCAAACTGAAGATTCTGGAAGCACCAAATATAGGCCTGTTTATGACATGAAGGCAATCAGTTTAACAAAGTACCCCACAGGTTTTAGAGTGTTCATCTCTAAAATCCGTGACTTCAATATATCGATACAGATCCACTATTTTGATCTCCATTATTATAAGAGAGGTGCTTATTCTTCACAATGAATAAGTTACTTCCAGCAACTGCAAGAACAGTCATTTCATAAAACATCAATTTGTCTTTAAAAGTAAGAACAGTATTTCTTTTCCTGCAAATGTAGCAGAAAATTGAATTGACTTTATCATTAACCTCTTTTTTAGATGCTACCTCAAGATATTTCAGAAAACCATGCATCAGAGTAGCTTCACATTCAAATTCTCTTCTCTTTTACAAACTGTCTGTAAAATGATTTTAATTAATGTGATTTATTAAAGCCAACAATATCTACAGTTTAAGTCCAGGAAGAAAAATGTAAAGAAAAAAATGATCAGTAGTGGTGAGAAACATGAAATGCACTGATGACTATACCAAGGCTCTTTAAAATTGATATTGTGAAGCACCCTGAACTGTGTATAGAAGTCTCAGCTTAATCTTTGGGGTTCTTCTCAAACACCATATTCTCCAATATGTTTGGTTTGGAGAAAAGAGTAAGAGAGATCAGATATAAAAAATACACATTCAAAATTTTGTATAATTATTAAACTCAGACAACATAGTGCTTTTATAGCTTTTGAAAACAAAGAGAGAATAATGGAATGAAAAGGTTACTAGCGAATGAAAAATCAAATGTCTGCCCAAACTTTGCTTTTATTTTTAAATGATACATTTTTAAAAGCTTACCTTAAAAAATAATCTTTATACTTCCATGGATAAAATAATTGGTATATTAAGGTGTATATGAGTAAGAGGTAGAGCTTAATGTACTAAAAAGCTCTGTGTGGTATATAAGAATATCTAATTCCAATACTCTTGGAAAAACTACGTTTTTAATCATGATAGAATTAAATTTGTCAATTACCAGTCACTGGATTTTGTGGCTGAGAACAGACTTAGATTATTACACCACACCAAAGGTACAAGCTTTGACACATTTAAACAAGAAATAAAGTATTCTACAAGCATACATGTAATGGTACAACATCCACATTACCATTTTAATTTGTGGTTAAAATAAATTATTTCATATTAAGAAGCACTGATAACAATTCAAATTCCAGTGATTAAATGCATATTTTTTCTCATTTTGTCTGTTTATTTATTATGCAGTCATCAAGCCATTTAGAAACAAAATCTCCATGTCAAATATTCATAAAAGCAATATTGAGATTAGATCCAGACCTTGCATCAATTTATTTATAAAGGTATAGAAAGCAATAATTTTATATTATAGGAAACTAGTTCTCATGCCTGATACCTATTTTGCAAAACAATGCCTTCACGAACAATTTATTGAGAATAGATGGATGAATCTGCTATACTCACACAATTAAATCAGGAGCTTCTGAGTGACATAAAGTGTTATATATTACTGAGGGACTACTTATTTTTAAAAGATTTTAGCCAAGATAGAGAACAGATACGTATATAAGTGGCACCAACTTTTTAAAGAAGGATAAGGAATGTCATAATATTTACAGTCTCTTATATTACATTCCCTGAGAACGTTGTTCCCCTGTTCCCTTTAAAGAACTTCACTTTCAAAAAATCTATTTGGATGGGAGATATTACCAAATGCACACTGTTTTGTATTTGTAGTAACTTATAGGCGATAGATTTGGCCTATTATTTATCACACACCAAACTTTATCAGGAACCCAGAACTAGATTCATTACATCCTTGTTAATCAAACTGAATCAATCAAGTTTAGAAGAAAAAATCTATTTTATGTTGAAGGCATAAACATGTAACAAAACAAGTTGGATTGTTTGCAATGGTTGCAAGAAAAACACAAAAGCACACCATAACAATCAATGATGTTAATACTACAACACAATTAATTAATACTACAATACTACTAAATTGAACTGATATGATTGCTAAAACCTATGGTTGCAAATAAATGTTTAAATACAAAAATATGGATGATTATCTTGAGGAATGTGAGATAAATCTAATCAAGTACTGAATACTTATCATTTATTTAATATAACTTAATATATATCATATATTGGAAATTATCTTTCTCCTTGAAAGTAAAGAAACATGCATTTTTGAAAGAGCAGTTTTTAAGGGAAATGTAATCTTCAGGACTGGAAAACGTTTGTTTAAAAATCACATTTATAGTATTAAACCAACAATATAGAATTTTTAAATTTTCAGGTATTTAGATCCATTCATTTACCACCCATAAATAAATAAGTATTATAGTCAATTTAACCCATGTAACAGTGCTACATGATAAAAAAAATCCAGATCCTCATCTCCTCATCTTTTTTGCCTTTAATGTTGCCTTTAATATAATTAATTTCACAATACATGCATACATACATGCATACTACATAAATATTAAATATAATCAAGCTATTTTAATTTTATGTGCTGACAGAATACATACTTTTTGAATTCATGGACTAGATAAATTAATTCTTTTAAAACTCAGAAATGAGACTCTTGATTTCTTTTGTGCTGATTAATGGCTCCATCTGTGTTGCATGTTTTCATACAGGTGCCCTAGTGACTTGATATTTAAGTTTGTCATGTGCGAATCTTTTAATTAAAACATGAAAACTCAAGGAACCTGCTCTATAAATGCAAACATTTTTCAATATTGCTGTTTGCTAAGGTGAATTCCACAATATATAAATACTTTTCACTGAAATGTAAAACAATAATTTATATCATTCCTATAAAAAATTATTTATTCATCCTTTTCAAAAGGAAGAAAAATTATTTTAAGATCCTAAAGGATTGTAATAACTTCATTTAGCATCAAAATAACAAATGTAGTTGTTAATACTATATAATGGAAAGTACACAAAATAGAATGTATACATTTTACATAAGACATTGTTGGTAAAATATTCAATAAATTAACCGAAATAAAAATGATATAACAATCTCAACCTATTTTAGTTTCAAGTTCAAAATACATCCAAAGCAAGGTATTTTGGGGCAAAATGGAAAACTGTTATCTGATATGCCCAAGACCCCAAATATTTACAGATCACACTGCACTAGATGGATTTTCACCATGTTCAAAATGAAAGTAATATAAATAAAATACCTTGTATGCAGCACCACCATGGATGATAGACTTGATGAAAATCCCAAGATCTGCCCCTGTCTCTCGAGATTTGTTGCCTTTTAAGCTCACGCCAAGTCCAGCTGAACCCGAATCATTCAAAGGAATTTCAAAAGTCAATTGCTCTGTTGCCTCAAATGAAAAAATGTTGCAACATGGTTCTCCTTTCTGTTGGATGAACAGAGAAAGCAGAACATGTGACTAAAAATAGTAGATAAATACTTTTTTCTCTGAACATACAAGATTAAGAATGGAGAGAAATACTTCAAGAGATGAAGAATGCCTTTCATTTTAACTACACTTTAATTGGGAATCAGAATGAAAAGTCTATCTTGAAAGGTAGGCCAAACAATATTTATTTCAAAGTATTTCAAATTTCTTGCATTCTATAAGCAAAAGAGATGCGGAGACAAACTAACTTTTTATCATACAGCCCTAAAGGAGTCATTGTATGCAGTCATTTATTCTCCAAGTCATTAACAAGAGTGATAGCAATAGCAGGGGAAAGAACTATGACATCATACAGCAGAGAAGTCTGGTGATGAGATGAATTAGAGCCATCAAAGCTGTTTCATATCATTTATGGTAAACACAGTATTGTCAATTCATTATAATGGTTAAAATATTTTAAATATGTTGATCATCACAGGATTGATACCTATAATATTTTAGGGCAATTGATTATTTTAGGTCTGATAGCACTTTTCCCAACTAACAATGAAAGCTTATGCTTTTTAATTAAATGTATTAATTGGAAAAGGTGCTATCAGATTACTGATGTTTTACTACACTAGACTAACATGAGTCTCCACCTACAACATGTACTATTTCTGGTTTCTATTTAATAGACATTGTTAATAACAATATTATTTTTACCTACAAAAGTTTCAGAGCAGAAGGAGGGGGCTTTTGGGACACTGCAATCATTTCTCCCTTTAATCTATTGATAAGCTTTGTCTTTCTTTTATATGATGTACTGCACTTCATGGTCATTTTTATTGCTACTTCTTCAGATTTCTTACACTCACTTTATGATTCCCACAATAAAGGATCAGGTAAGAAACTCAATCCCCTCATATAAAAAAGTCATATTTATAGGATTTCACTTTCTTGGAACTTCCTTTACAGAAATGCCACTCATATCAGTGAGCAATAACACATCTTACAATATTGCAAATTAAAACTGTTTATTTTTGTTTCTGTGAAAAACAAAAATAAACAAGTCTTCAATTTGAAAAACATGTTATTTCAAAGAGAGAAAAAGTCAGGCTCTACTGAACTATAGACGTCAATTCGTATATAACAAGAACAAATATTTTATTTATTTAATGAATGCATTCTGTTTAATTGGAAAGCATAAAAATGATTTGATGTTGATAGTAATAATATGCTGTGGTATAATTTAACAGCCTACCTCTACTGCTTTTTTTTATACCCAATACTAGTCTTAAAAAATGAAAGATGCATGTACAGTCTGTAAATTTTAAACATTTAAAAACAGAATTGTATATTTAGTATTTTAGAAAATAAGGTACACACTGAAATATAATAATATATTGCACTATATGAAAGCTTGGAATTATTTTAATAAAAACCAACAGCTGTTTAGTATAAATAGATGTGCTGATATTTAAGCCTCTTGACATCAGAGACTCATCTCTACATGATGTCAGCTGTTGGTTGTCCTGTATAATTCATAAACCACAGTGAAGGTTATCAAGTGAAAATAAGTGAATCAGAAAAAGAATCTGTACATATTATGAACGGTTCATAATAACTGCTTTTTTGATTGCTTCCTCCTTGACTATCTGAAGAATTTTACGGTGATAATTCCAAATTTTATGCAAATTTAATATAACCTATAATATTCAATACCTTCTCTCCTTTTTCTCTCTTACAAATTATCCCTCCTTCAGATATTCTGCTTTTCTATTAGCACAATATCTTTTCTGGTTTACTCCTGTTTAGGAAATCATCATCCATATCTTGTTTATCCAACTTCATCTCTCACCAAATATCTTGGTGCACCACCATCTTTTTTTTCCTTAGACCATCTGCAGTGACAGACAATAGTTGGGCACTAAATCTTTCTCCACAGCATTCAGAATATTCAAAGTGTAAAGCATTTCATAATTTACTGTAATACACATCAGGACAAGAACTAAGCTTCATATTTCTTCCATAATATATGTAAGTGCTTTGGCATAATCAGCGTTTTTTTCTTTGAGGAAAAGTTGTATCACAGCATCCTCACTCCACCCATCATGTATATGATATAAGTTGCTTTTTAAAGCCCTCTCTATCCATATATGTTGTGCCACTCTTTTAAAGCTAACTTGTTTGTTAGTTTGCTTATTTATTTATTTTAAATAAATAATAATTTTTTATAATTTTGAAATACTGCTGCATTTCAAACAACTCTTGGTGGTGGTCTGCTGTACAAATATAAAAGTACATAAAAACATGCAAATAATAAAATCCAGAAATCAATCCATTATCCATAGTTAGTGACAACAGCTCTTACTGGTTGAAATTCATCTAGCCTTCCTAAATGCAAACAGGAAGATGTTATTCAAATCATAAGAAGGCTGTTCCTCCTCAGACCCATCAATATAAAGTATTGGCTTGAGTGAATTTTAATATCATATCTTCCTGTTCATCTCTCCTTTAAGGGAACAAGTCTGCTATCTGTCCAATTAGACAGATCAGACCAGGAAATCAACTCCACATAAATAGCATAAAACTATTTTTATTGATATTATTATAACAACAGAATCTTGCTTGTTCTGCATCTCCATCTCTTTCTTATTGTTCAGTGAATTACAGAAACATCCACCAGAGCCACTTCCAAATGTTGCCTCATTGTATGTGTTAGATGTGGTAATCCAAGGGTTCGCAGAACGAGATGGAGCCAGTCCAAGTGCAACAACTTTTATTCAATACAGAGAACAAATGGGGCAAAAGTGAGCGTGGCAGTTTGACAGCTCCTTATAAGGGAGTTCAAACTGTTAGCTCGCCAATCAGCAACTGTGGGCGTTCCCAAGGCTGGGGAATGCCTGTTAGTATGCAACAAAGCTGATGGTCACTGTCCTAATGCGAGATGCACCATGCGAGATAGGGATAGACACTGGATTAGCCGTAATCACCATGTCACAGTGGACCCTCATAGCAGTAGCACCCGACCTGAGGCAAGAACACCTGAGAAGTCACTGAAAGACTATTAGGAGAATCAAATCCCTGCCCTAAGTCACATGATCATCCTGGTGAAATTCAACGCATTCAAGGGGGACCTGCTGGTTACCGCTATCACCGGGAACCTGCTAACCCTCGTAGGCCTCAACTGTTTGAGGCCCTAGGCCTTGGAGTCACCGGGATCGACACAATCCATAACACCCGTGTAGACGACCTCCTCAGGGAGTTCCAGGACGTGTTCAGTCCAGAGTTAGGCAAGTACTGAGGGACCCAGACTCCAGCGTAGCCCCAATTAGGTTAAAACCATGCAGGGTACTGTTCATGTTGAAATCTAAAATTGACACCGAGTTAGAGCAGGTGGACCAGGCAAAGTGGGAAATCCTGATAGTAACGCCAGTAAAAGGAGACAGGTTTGTGTGCATTTGTGCAAACTACAAATGTACACTCAACAAGGCCTTGCAGTAGAGTGCCTGTCCTGTTCCAGTCATGCAACATCTACTGCACTCCCTGGGCAAACTCGATTTGGCACAAGCATACCAGCAGTTGCCTGTAGATGGCACCACGGCAGAAGCCCAAACATAGTAACATATAGGAGAGCATTCAAATGTAATCACTTACAGTTTGGGGTAAGCATACCCCCAGGGATTTTTCAGTGTATTATGGAATGCCTATTACAGAAAATTCTTGGGGTCGTCTCCTATTTCGTCCACATGTTAATCACTGCTAATAGCAAGGAACAACTTTGTTCCCACCTTAGGGAAGTCCTAACCAGCTTCAGCTACATGTTAAGCAGGACAACTGTAAGACCGGGGTCCCGGAAGTAGAGTTTCTGAGACAACACATAGATTGTCAGGGCATCCACCCCATCAAAAGCAAAGTAAAAGCAATCAGGGAGGCCCCCTCATTCAAAAATGAAATGGAACTGCAGGCATTATTGGGTCTACTGAACTTTTACAATAGCTTCTTAAAGGGGAAGGCCATGGTCGCAGAAACCCTACACTAGTTACTAGTTAAGAACAGCCAAAGGAGTCCAAAGGAGACACTCAACGCCCTCAACACGGTCAAGCTACTCCTTTTAGAAGAATCATTCCTCATCAGGTATAACACCATGCTAGCACTGGTCTTAGTCTGAAATGCATACCTCTTTGAAATAGGGGCAGTCCTAAGCCACCATTTGCCAAGTCGAGCTGAGGCCCCCATAGGCTTTTACTCTAGAACACTGTCTGGTGCAGAAAGGAACTACAGCCAATTGGACAGGGAAGCACTGGTCCTGGTAGTGGGGGGTCAAACGTTTCCATGAGTACCTTTTTGGTCGAAACTTTGAACTCATAATGGACCACAAACCGCTACTGGGTCTATTGGTGGGAAATTGGTACAGCCCAGCAGCCATATCATCATGCCTAACACGTTGAACAATCTTCCTGACAGCCTATTGCTACAAATAGATCCACAGACCTGGCCTGGCACTGAGTCACATGGACACCCTTAGCAGGTGCCCACTGCCAGAACGGCCAGACTCACTGGCCACAGATGACACGGTGCTATTAATTGACTGCCTGGACTCAGGACTGGTGACCTCCGCAGAGATGGCAAGGCAGTCAGCCGCTGATGCCACCATCCAAACAATACTAAACTGGGTATGGAAGGGCTGGTCCAAGGGCCCAGTGTGCACAGAATTCAAGCCATTCATGATCAGACAACATGAACTGGACCTTGGAATTTGACTACTCTAACTCTGGTGACCCTTTAGACTCGGACTGTGAACATTGGTTAATCGTGTCTTCTTTGAACTGCACTTCTCCGTACCATGAGTTTGCCTTCAGCAATCTATCTCTGGCTGAAGGCTTTAGTACTCATTAAGACTCTTTGCTACTGTATTAAGGCCAGGAAATGGAGTCTTTTAACCATTTACTGGTTCATTCCTCAACTTGGTTCATCTGCCCAGAACACATGGCCAAACATTCAAAATGGCTAGAAGTATTGCTAATGAAAACCACAGCCACCAACGGGGCAATCAGGGCCCTCAAGAAATCATTCATGACACACAGGCTGCCCAACTTACTTGTATCGGACAATGGGCCCCAATTCACAGCAACACAATTTGAAGGGTATTTGGCCGAGTTGGGAGTCTGGCGTACCTTTATGGCTCTGGGACACCTGAGTGCTAACGGGCAAGTCAAGAGAATGGTGTGATCCATGAAAGAGGTACTAGGCCATTTAAGCACAGGCAGGAGCATGTGGACAAATTCCAATTTTGGCAACATATCACACCCAGCGCAATGATGGGGAGAAGCCCTGCCAAGCTGTTAATGGGCCGGCGACTTCGATCAGAGCTCGACCAGCTACACCCTAACTATGCACCCAAGAACAAGAGTGGCCCAACTGAGGGATTAAGATCATTCAAGACAGGGAACCTGGTATACACTAAGAATCTCACCAAGGGCGCCCTATCAGTAGCAGAGATGATAGAAAGCATAAAAGGCTCAAAACCTTACACCATGGGCTGGTGGACATGGAGGTGGCACATAGATCAGCTACGTGGCCATCTCCAACCAGGAACACTTCCCCAAGGGAACGACCAAGCTAACATTCAAGTCCTTCCCCCTCTAGGAACTGAAGGCGGAGACCACGCAGAATACTTATCTGAAGGCGCTGAAGTCCAGCACTATGCCTGTGAGAACTGCCTTCAGCCGAGGACAAGGCTATGCCTGGAAATTTCCAGGAGCTTCCAATGGAGGCTTTGGAGACTACAACAGGAACACCCTCTCTGTCGGCCACCACCACACCATTTAAGCTGCACAGGCCCAGTTAGGCCTGCAAACGCCCCACCTATCTACGTGATTACGTAGGTAGAGTGGGGGAAACCAACTAGGAGGGGAGGGGTGTTGAGTATTAACATACTGAGATACCTGTTTTCCCTCTAGTCTGCCACTAGGTGTGGGGAAACCCTTGTCACTGATTGGCTGATTGCCTCATCCAAATTGTATAAGGTGAGTGGCCAGTCAGCAGCGCTTCAGTTGTTGGCTACATTGTTTCTAATAAAGGAACTGAAGTTACTGTTGCCACCAAGCCTCTTCCTTGCTCATCAATTTTACAGTTAAGATTACATTTATTGAGAGTGACTACAATAACAGAACCTTGCAAGAGTGGGCGCTGTACCTCCTCTCCTTCCTGAACCCATGTGAATTAAGAAGGTGACTGTCTGAGCCACACCTTACTGCTTATTTTGGACTTAAGCCATGTTTTTCCCCTTGTCAAAATTCAGTAGTGCGCTGTCCAGAGGATATCTGAAGATTTCTACTAGATAATTGTTCATTAGTATTCTTCTCTTTAAGGCCAGTGACACTTCAGTATGAGCAATTAACAGAGCAAAATGCTTACATCTATACATGTTGCCTTAAATATAAACATACCCATATATAACCACTAATATATTCCTATTCCATCTTTCCTTGTTAGCCTATTCTGTCCTCCTTTCCAGTCCTTGGTCTCCTGGCATGAAATCAAACAGCTGTTGCTTTACATTTTGCTCCCAGGATAGTATTCATTGAAGCTCCAATCAGGTTCAGCAACTCTTTCCCCCCCCCTGCTGCTATTTTAAACTGAAATATACTAGATGTAATTTGACATCCAAAATTGCTTGATAGCCATAGAGATAAATATTCAAAGCGGCTATACCCATCTCACTTCACTCAGTGTGCATCTAAGGAGGCGCTATCACTGGCTGAAAGTCTCTGTTTCCAACGTACTAGTATACATTTGTATATAGAATCAGCCTATGCATAAACCCAAAGGAGAATTAAGCATATATTATTGTCTGTCAAAATAACTCTCACCATGTCTATCATATTGTCATGGTCCAGCCTATTGTCCAGTCTATTCTTGAACACCCACAACTTCGGAAGGCAAACTTTTTCATTGATTAATTGTTTTCACTGTCAGGAATTTTCTCCTTGGTTCTAGGTTGGGTCTCTTTTTAACAAGCTTCCTCTCATTATTTCCTGTCCTGTCTTCTGGTGCTTTGGAGAATAAGTCAATCCTCTCCTCTCTGTGACAAGCCCTCAAGTACAGTTGTCATGTCATCCCTTATACTTCTCTTTGATAGGCTAGACATACCTAGCTCCCTCAACCATTCATCATACGATTTAGCCTCCAGGCTCCTTATCATAATTGTTGCTCTTTTCTGCACACTTTCTAGCATCTTGGCATCTTATTTATTTATTTATTTATTTTATTTATTTGTATTTTTATACTGCCCTTCTCCCCGAAGGGACCCAAGGCAGTGTACAGCCATTTAAAACAACACGAACATACAAAACAATATTTAAAAATAATTTTAAAATATAATTAATGTGGCCGAAAATGTAAAAAACGGAATATAAAACCAATTTATAGCCGGATCTAAAATTTAAAATATGTAAAATTAATCATTTTATACACAGAGAGAGAGTGCGAATCAGGCCAAGCCGGCCCGGGTGAAAAGATACGTTTTTATTGCATGGCAGAAAGCATGGAGGTCCGAAATAATACGAATCTCCGGGGGGAGATCGTTCCAGGGGTGGCAGCTACCCCAGAGAAGGCTCTCCCCCTGGAGGTCGCCAGCTGACATTGTCTGGCCGAAGGCACCCTGAGGAGGCCCTCTCTGTGGGAGTGCACAGGTCGGTGGGAGGCATTCGCTGGCAGAATGCGATCTGATCATGGTGATCAGAGCTGTACAAAGAATTCCAAGTGTGACCTCACTAGTGCAGTATAAGGCAGTTTTATCATTTCTCGTTACCTTCATGCTATCTCTCTGTTGATCCAGCTTAGGACTGCATTGGCTTTTGTGGCAGCTGCACCTCCCTGGTGGCTCATATTTAAGTGATGGTCCCACTAGGGCTCCTAGATCCCTCTCACAGTTACTACTGATGAGTCAGGTACTACTATTCTATTCCTGTGCATTTAGTTTTTCCGAATCTAAGTTGAAGACTTTACTTTTCTCACCACTGAACTGCATCTTGTTGGATTGGGTCCAATGCTCAAGTCTGTCAAGATCTGTTTGAATCCTGAGTCCATTCTCCCAGCTTGGTGTCATCTGCAAATTTAATATCATCCCTTTCTATCCCTTTGTTTAGAACATTTATGAATATATTGAAGAGACAAGATCCTAAACAGAACCTCGAGTCGACCCCACTGCATGCTTCCCACCATGGTTGTGGTTGGTCAGCCAACTGCAAATCCATTTGGCAGGTATTGTCTATTCCACATTATTCTATCTTATAAACAAGCAGGTTATGGTCTACTTTGTCAAATGCCTTACTGAAGTCCAAGACTGCACGGCATTTTCCTGATCTACTAATTTAGTCACTTTATCAAAGAAGACACATAGATTTGTCTGCTATGATCTGTCTCTAAAAAACCCGTGCTGGCTTCTAGTAATCACCTTGCTTGTTTCTAGGTGCTCACAAATCCACTGTTTATCTGTAAACAGCTTCCTTCTTCTTTACCTGCATGGCTTTGGCCTTTCTAGATACGGTGGTATCCACTTTTTTATTTCCCCTGTAAGATCTTTCCTGAATTGTCATGGAAATGTTGGTGTGTTCATGTAAAAAAATATAATCGCTCACCTTTTAGGCACCGAGTGCCCGGATGAGCCGCAGCAAATGAGTCGCGGCTTGTGATGTCATCACCC
>JANHFO010001225.1:205552-220938 GCA_032468095.1 Pareas carinatus | reverse complement strand
GCCAAAGGATCGCCCAGCAGGCTATATTCAAGTGTTCCCGGCATCCCGCGGAGTGATCTTCCACGCTTTTTTGGAGTATTCGCTCCATAAGGTGCAGACACTTCCCCCCCCTTTTTTGGGGGGGAAAAAGCGCGTCTTATGGAGCGAAAAATACGGTATATCTGATTTGCCACAGCAACCATAACAGGCATTTTATAAGAGTGACCATAGCATGTTCTAAAATTCAAGATATGCCTATCTATTCAAAAGGACCTCTGCTATTGAAGGAAGCTATGAACAACAAAGAAAGACTGGAGAATTAAGCAACTGCTATCTGTGTCACATATCAGCACATATACTGCTGATGATGATAATGATGATTTTTTTAATGGCAAATTGCAAACCCCAAATTCTAATGCACAAAAATTCGGCGAGGTCTCACTTGCCATCTTCAGGCTGGTGCTTTTGGCTTCTTGCTAGTCTCTATATATATTTTCGTAGATTTTCATGGGTACAGGTATGTAGGTCTTCTCCCATGTAAGATTGAGAATATCTTGGCAATGTTTTGGCAAGGTCTCACTTGCCATCCTTAGGCTGGTGCTTTTGGCTTCTTCCCAAATTCTTATCAAGCTTGCAGCTATCCTTCCCCCTCCTTCCCAGAGAACTATTGCCAGAATACATACCAGATGTGACTGAATTTTGACTATAACAAACAAAAGGAGCATCAATTTCTATTAGCAGTGTAAATAGTTCTCTCCCAGTCAGAAGAATATTATCTACCATGCTGAAGGGTTGGGATAAAAATGTATTAATGCATTTTGAAACTACATTGACTTCAACAGCAGAAATAAGCATAAACTTAAATCTTCCAAGCTGACAACAATACTGCAAATGTGGTTGAATCATGTTCTTGATTTCAATACATTTTATCAATCCTATATATGACTGAGTCCAATTTTATTTTGCTTACAAACTTATGTAAATCAATTATTCCATATTGGCATGTTGAGAAAAAGTTGGAGACAGTATTATTTCTAAGAAATTTGCATGGATTTATAATAATGGGTTAAATGTCCATGTATGTATTTGCATGTCCATGCATGCACATAATAGTAGAAAATAATCTTTGGAAAGTTATGTTATTAACTGAAGAACTGAATTACATTTTGAAGAAAACTGATGAAACGTTTGACAATGGTTTACATTATATTTCATTTAAATAAACTGTAATGAAATAAAACAATGATTATTAAAAATACAAACAAATAATGAGAAAAGCAGAATATGTCAGCATTTGTAAGAAATCAAATCATGATTTAAACAAGACTGGACAAAAACACAGCACAATTACAAAAAAAACTCAATAACGGTTAAAATGTTATACAATATATCCTTCTCATAATTATAAAGTTATAAAATTTTGAGACAATTAATATGAAAGCTAATGCTAATATCACTAACTTGTAATTAATTCAGAGAAAATTAATGTTATAAACCCCACAGCAATTTCATTTTGCATTAGGAAATATGCTTTCTGACACCAGTATCTTCTTTGAGACTAAAGATAATAGATGTAGTGCTGTAAAGCAACGCCAACATGATTAAATAGACAAGTAAAGGTGAAAAAACAAATTAGTATATGGGTGTGGCATAAACCTAGTGGAACAGGCAAAAACTATTAAATCTCTTTGATGTTTAGAACTAGATGAAATGTTACATACACAGACTTTCACATTTCTAACATTTTTTTTGCTCTCCTCTTTTTGCCATCCTCTGCAGTATATTTGAAAAATGTATTGGGAACTGCAAAAGAAAGAAATGCACTCTTCTTTTTCTTCCCTTATTTTTGTCAAAGAAATAACAATATCTGGTAAACTTTTTCCCAGCTTGGAGCCTTACAGAAGTGTAGATTTCAACTCTTCGATTTCCCAGTCAGCTTGGCTGTGGCTGAGAATTTTTGGAATTGTGATTCAAACATTCACATGGATGAAGGCTACAATCAGTGAAGGTGCAGTAGGATCTTCACTCAAAAAGAAGCAATATATGTATACATCCCAATGTTTTCACATACAACTGATTCTCGTTTAAAGCTAAAAAACATTTAATTACAACAGTGTAAGGTAGATTATGACTGTCATTTTTAAAAGTACAAAAGTTGATGCTAAGAAATTGCAGAGTCAACTCAACGATATCTCATAGCCAGCAGCTTCCATTACTGCCTTAGTAGGAGTAAAACTATGGCAAAAGATCAGGAGTGAATTGTGAGCTCACCAAAACAGTTGGAAAAGGTGATAACAGACTCCTGATATATTACTTCTTTTAGTATACCTTACACCAACATGTATTTTAAACATATGTCAGCAAAAAACTTCAATAGTCAATAGAATAAAAGAATCATGTAAGTGAATCCATTAATCACTTACACAAACGTCTGCTTAAAGATTATTTATATATTAAATTTATACAAGCCCCCTCATCTCATTTAGCAAAGTGACTCTTTTGATTAGTGTCAAAATAGTGAATGGGTTTTTTTAAAATAGGAAATGCAGGAAAGCTATTATGCAAGCCAGTTTAACCTGGCTTTTAAAAAGATCCGGCTACTCACCTGTTAAATTTAGGGATCAAAAATCAAGACTGACACAAAGGCAAAAAGAAAATCAGATACTAATTCTAATTATTCATGGGAAATTTTCAATACTAATTCTTTTAAAAGTATCTTATAGGACAGCATACTCCTGGAGACTCAAATGGCCCCAATTCTGTTAGCCTTTCACAAGGCACTGAAGCCCTGGCTATTTCCCCAGACATTCAAAAGTGGATGAGTGAGCTACACTGTTGATAAATGCACTACTGAGAGTAGAGTTATATGTTGTAAGGTTTTTTTGTGCTTTTAAGTCTTAAACTGGCTCTCTAAAACAAGCATATATACTTACAAACAAACAAATAAATAAAGGCACATGGACACACTAAGAAATAGTTATTTTCAAAGTAAAGATTCTATACTATAAAATAGATCATATAAAAAGATGATTGTCAGATAAATTGTGTGCATAAAAATGACAAATAATAAGGATAATAATAAATTTCTCAAGACAAAACCGCTTTTGCGATAAGGCCCCACATTTTCAGTAGAATAGAATAGAATAGAATAGAATAGAATAGAATAGAATAGAATAGTTTATTGGCCAACTGTGACTGGACTCACACAAGAAATTTGTCTCTGGTGCATATGCTCTCAATGTACACACAAGTTACAAGTGACATGCCACAATCATAATCATAGAATCCATCCATCATGTCATAAAACATTCATCATGTCATAAGATACATGTTTGTGATAGGCACAGAACAGTTATATAATTCCATCTAGGCAATCTGCAAGTCATACTAGGGTATTAAATAAACTATTACTATAGATTGTAGGATACAAGCAGCAAGTTAATTGTCATACAAATTAAAGAATAGGTAATAGGAAAGATGAGAAGGATAATAATGATATATCCCTACTATACCTAGTGTTAACAGTGCTGAGGATGTTAGTTGTTTAGCAGAATGATGGCATGGGGGAAGAAATTGTTCTTGTGTCTAGTTGTTTTGGTTTGCAATACTCTATAGCAATGTCTGGAAGGAAAAAATTGTAACAGATTATGTCCAGGATGTGAGGGGTCTGTAGTGATTTTCTCAGCCCTCTTTCTGGCTCATGCAGTGTACAGGTCTTCAATGGAGGATAGGTTTGTAGCAATTATTTTTTCTGCAGTTTTAACTATACTTTTGTAGAACTGTATTAGCAGCTCTTTGAGTAGCTTGAGCTTCCTGACTTGGCGCAGGAAGAACATTCATTGTTGTGCCTTTTTGATGACATTTTTGAAGTTTATTGACCATTTTAAATCTTGGGATATTATAGAACCTAGAAAGTTGAAGGTCTCTACTATTGCTACTATATTATCTAGTATTGTAAGATATGATAAAATAGAAAAGCTTTTCCTAAAATTGACTATCATTTCTAGAATTTTGAGTGAGTTCAGATCAAGATTGTTTCGGCTGCACCACAAGGCAAATTTTTCGGTCTCTTGTCTTTAGACAGATTCATCGTTGTTTTGAATGAGGCCAGTCACTGTTGTATCATCTGCAAACTTCGGTATTTTAACAGAGGGATCCTTCAAAAGCAGTTGTTGGTATATAGGGAGAAGAGAAGTGGAAAGCGCACACAGCCTTAGGGAGCTCCTATGCTGATTGTACATGTATCTGGTGATATTTTACCCAGCTTCACTTGCTGCTTCCTGCCTGTTAGAAAACTTTTAATCAATCCATTTGCAAGTGTGGGCAGGCACGGCTAGCTAAGTCAGTTTGGTTAGAAGAATATCTGGAATAATAGTATTGAATGCAGAACTGAAGTCCACAAAAAGGACTCTTGTGTAGGTCCTTGGAGATTCAAGATATTGAAATATGTAGTGTAGAGCCATATCAACAGCATCATCTACTGATCTCTTTGCTCGTACATATTTACTTGTACATACTGCCATCTTAAAAGTGGTATATCTAGACGTAATGTTGCACATGTGAATAATTCTGAGAATCTGTACACTTCCAGACTCAATCAGGCAAGCTGAATGTGGCTGAATATTTAAGAACACTGTTCATAAGATGTTTGTCGAAATATTAATGTTATTTTAATGTGCAACTTCTTTTAATTAAGAACCTAAAAGAAGGTCACATAAATAACTTTCACAACAGTTGGTGACTCAGTTATCAAAAACTGTTTCAGGATTT
Organism: Pareas carinatus; assembly: GCA_032468095.1. Lineage (NCBI taxonomy): Eukaryota > Metazoa > Chordata > Lepidosauria > Squamata > Pareidae > Pareas > Pareas carinatus. The sequence continues at coordinate 216,189 of JANHFO010001225.1, read as the reverse complement.
GCTAAATGTGATTGCATGGAAATGTTGTTGGCTGCTGTTACTTTAAAATTTAACTATCTGCTCTGCGAATTCCTTAGGAACATGCACTACCATCTCAAGACTTTTTCACAACTCACATAGGTCAAACATAGGTCAGTCATAAAAAGCAGTTAAATGTGACTCACTGCCAAGATTAAATATATGATCCATTGTTTGTCACATATACCATTTTAGCATCTATAAACTGAATGAAGCATTTGGCTTGACTTTCCTATTTATAAAATTATTATCCAGCAAAGCCGATTATCTGAGCAGAAATAAGATTGTAAAATCTTTGAATTTTTAAAAAGCTATTTCCAAACTTGCAAATGAAATATATTGCAATCAATATGGTAATTCTCTACAATTGCCAGGGCATTGCATTGCAGAGAGTAAATATATTTTTATTTATATTCAAAAATTTATCCAAATAGCACTTAGATCATATTGAAAACATACAGGTGCAAGGGACATTGGCTTTGATTCTAAGTATCCTTTTGGTGATTTAAATGCTTTCAATCCAGTGAATATTTCACCTAATAAATGGGAAGGTATTTTTTTCTTCCTCCTCCTAAGATTCATCATGCAACCCTCATTTTTTTCACAAACATTTTCCCAACTCTCTAGGACCAATTTATGGAATTTTATATTAACCCACCTACATGCCTTTTAACAGCAGGAGTAGCTGCGCTCAAACATTGCTACTCATTGAAAAGATATGAAAATTATAATTATTCTGAACGAAGAACACAAATTATATGATTATGATTCTGCTCAAAATGTCAGCACTGTATGGTCTATTTTCTAATCTCAGGTTACTTGTGAAAAAATGTATAGTCTGAAATAAGTAGCATCTGGAAAGAGGAGTAGCTTCACTCATCCACCACAGCTGGCAAGCTTCATATTACAGTACATTGAATCCAATTTTTTAAAGAAATTGCTCTGGTCAATGCTCATATTTGCTCTTATTTCTTCTTTGGATTTTTTTAATTTACCGAATAATTAATATTTACTTTATCTTCAGAACTCTAGAATTAAAGTCATAATACAATAATATATCTACAATTTTCATATACTCTCATGACATGAACACAATGTTTAAACATTATCTTTAAACAAAGAAGCAGAAATACCAATCAAGATCTTTTATATTCAATATTCTCATAGGATAGGAAGATAATATAATAAAGGGCACTGTTATATTTAAAGGTAGTGCAATATTTGCTTAATTATTATATTAAGAAATGGATGACATATTGATATTATTAACCAAAGCCAAGGAAAATTGGAACAATGCATATTCAACTTACCTTCTGTTCATATCCCACACCCTTCCATCAGAGTTAAGAAACCTGGCAATTTATTAATTACATTATAATAAGGGCCCTTGTAATCATGTCTTCCTAACTTCCTTTAATCTCTGGATTCAATTTTTATTTAATCTTAATTAGCACTAACGGTGATACTATTATTGATAATATCATCAGAGAACAGGAACCTCTGGAGCATGAAAACTATTGGGAAAAGACATAGCTTAGGACAAGTATGGGTTTGGAAGGCTGATCGTTTCAAATTAAAAGATGATGTTTCTGCTGGAAATAAAAGGTTCACCCACAGAAAACATGGTATGTTGTATATCAGAGCTCCCCACCCTTTCCTGCTTTGCGGACTGGTGGAGAGGGAGAAGAGATGGTTCCATGCAAGTGGCTGACAAGTGTGGCCGCACGCGCGCAGCTTCATTGCTCACACAAATGGAACATGCATGCACGCACTTGCTCACTGTTCACTCAATGTGGATGCACATGCACTGCCCCCCTCATTTCCATGGTCTGGTTGAAAACAGCTCATGACCCACTGGCATATGCTATTTGTATCCAGTTGCATGTTATTTGATCCAGTTCAGCAATGTGAAATTTGTAAAAAAAAAAGATGCATATGCTGATGTTCAAGTTCCACAAGATTTTCTGTATGCAGCACTGTGTACGATTTTTGCGCAAATTCATAAACATCTATAGCCTGTAGTAGGGATTAGAGTACACCACTTCTGAGTGTTAAATATTTCTGAACAGAGATGTTTTTCCTCAGCAGTGCACTAGTTAGGCTCTAGGCATGCACAAGATGGAAAATACATTTTATTTTCATTTACAAACCCTCACATTCTAGAAGTTCTGCTGAACTATTTCGAACCAGACACAGTTTGGCCCAAATAAAACTCATAACAAATTCTGGGATGATTTTTATGGGGCACATATGGCAAGAGCAACATACCGGTACCTCTCAATCTCTTTCTCTTTCTCTTATGCTTGACCTGCGGACTCGTGAACCAGCTGCACTCACCCGTTTCTCTAGTGCCTTGCTTCGTCTGCTACCTCTGCTCAGTTGCCACCATGAATGTCCCAGTGCAGTACATCCCCTTGCCTACTGCTTCTAGTGCCTTCCCTCTCTTGCACATGTTCCTGATTGCAGAAGGGAACCAGCTCCCAGTGGCATACCTAACTAGTCCACCTAACTCTTGACATTTCAGTGCATTCCTGTCCTTGACTTCCTCTTTAATTATTACTACCTCTGATGTCTCAGGGGGGGAAGATCTCACTGGCCTTACATCTCTGATCTTTTCAACAACTTCCGTTCTCTCTCTTCCCTGACTCCCCTCAGTCATAATATCTGTACCTACCATTGTCAAGAAAGTATCTTTTCCCAGAGGTTTTCCTTCTCTTTCTTCCCTTCTCAACCTTTTCTATCCATAGCAAACGCCTTTCAGTCCATTATCTGAAAAATAGTTGTGTTTCTTTCTATATTTAAACAAAATGTCTAAAACTTGCATCGTTTGGTTTGGGCACAGGCTATTCAAAACCTACATATTCCATTCATAGAGTGGTTTGTAGCAATATTCCATACATCTCTATTAACTTCAATATTTTACCTTCTGTTCTGCTACAAAAGGGGGATTTCAAAGTATCTCTTTACCACATATTTATGTCCTTTTGGGATTGGAGAGATTGAAGCAGCTTTTGATGATATTTGAAAATGCACTGAAAACCTGGCTACCTTACCAGATTTGGGAATAGAGGGTGATGGTGAATTCGTGAAAGATTTTGTGGTATTTTGTATGGATTTTCTCTTTTTCGACACACATCATTTATTCCTTTATTGTTCTGGCTTTTTATCATGTGAAACATCCAAAGTTATTGGAAGTCAGACATTCTTAAAATCTATGTAAATAAATAGTCTTTCTTAATTTTATGCCCAACATGCATAAGTTAATTTGAAATTACTGGCAGATTTAGGAAACCTTCCTTTAAAGAAAAATGGTGGAAGAAGTTGTTTATACATTTTCTTAAAAAACATCACATATTTGTAAATGCAATGAGAAGATTGCAAATTATTAATATGGCCTTTGGTTTTAATTGCACGGTGCTCTATCACCATAACTGAACAGATATGAATAGAAAAATACATGCAATCTGATCCAAGCACAGCATTAGAATATGTATACGTTAATAAGTCTATGTAAACTATAAAGTGTCCCCAAAACTTTTCGAATTATTCAAATGGCTACACTGACATAACCAGTGAAGAGTTTGGATTGCTCAGAAAATGAGTATTCTTGTTTATATTATAACAGATGTTACAATCTTTGCAGACAAGTTCTCAAAATGTCACTTAGTAGTGGCAGACAACTGTGCCATCTCTTTTAGTAAAGCTTCATTATGGCTCTAGCAGACAGGATGTATTTTAAGCCTCTGCTAGGTTAAGATTGTGATTGTGAAAACAGTGGCATACTCAGGCTGGTAATAATTGTAGCACTTAGCAGAATTTAAGATAATTGCTCACATTTCTATTTGTTTTATAATGCCCTTTAATTCATACTTGCTTCAATTTCAGGGACTAGATACTACAGATATTTTTACACATTCTACTTTAAAGCTAGGATAGCTTTAGACATGCTTTGCCACCACCCATCTAAATAAGGGAAATAAAAAAAATTAATCAGGTAAAAAACACTAGTTTATGTTCCAATGTTTCAAGCAAAGATATAAACTCTAGCACAGATAAATCAATTTCCACCTGTTTCTGTTTCTTGCATATACAATAACTCAGATTGATAGGATAATATTTGCAGACTTACTACTCTGGTAAAGGACCACTATATAAATGCAGATCATTTCAAAAGCACCAACATAAAATGCTGTTTATTGTCCTTTTAATTTAGTTTTAGCTCTTTGTTTATCTCTGTACTTCAAAGTAGTTTCAGCATCTGACAACTATTTAAAATTAAAACAGGAAAAGGTGTCAGCCTCAATCTGCTTCACTTTGGAAGGCATTGGAGCCTTAGTTCAGATGTGATGTCTTATGAATCACCCTTCAAAATGCATAAAGCATTTGAAAAAAGGAAAAAGAGATAAAGCACCTCAACATTTTTGCTAATATTGATTTATTCAACACAGAATCTTCCAAATGTGGTTCATTTGCATTCTATTTCCTACCATTCTTCCGCCAGTTTTTCAGGGGAGATCAGTAACCCCACTGATCCAAAAGTAAATCTAGAGTTATGACTTTAAGCAAGCTGAAACAGCAGAAAGAGACTGAAAGAAAACAAGCTTAGCCACTCTAGAATTGATGCAGTCAGCAACTAGACAACCTGTTGAATTTCTTTCTTGCTCTCTGGGATACATATTTAATCACAATAAATACACAATTGGGTGTTTAAATTCTCCATATATTCCTAATCACTTATTACAAAGTCTTAAAATGTCTCCTCTGAAATTAGTATTCGAATATTGCTGTTTTTAAAGAATGCCTTTGCTCTTCAATTAATTTAATTCTAACCTCTGTCTTGGCATTTCTACACAACTTCTCACTTACACCTAGCTCCTCAAGCATGTTACTGCTTTTTAAAGATTCATCAGTTTGTCTTCTAGGAAGTCAGCAAGTTGGGATTGACAACATCTATAGGTTTACAACTAGTCAAGTCTTTTACCATTGCAATGATTTGAGGAAAGTGTTTAAGGCGTGCTCTCAAAATTCCAAATTTGGTGCTTTCCAGCTACAATAGCTTGAACAATCCTTTAACAACTTTGATATAAAAATATAGGTTTGAAAGGAACCCCGGGGGGCTCCTAATCTAACCTGCCGAGTACAGGAATTTTCAAACCATCTTAAACAAGTGTCTGTTCAATCTATCCTTGAAACATTCAGTGGGACACCCACAACTTCAGTAGGCAAGTTATCCTACTGTTTAATAGCTTTCACAGTTCTCCTTATTTCATGTTTGGATCTCCTGTCATAAGGTTTTTAACCCATTGATTCTTATAGTAGGCCCATACATACATCTCATATCATTCCAATTTATTAAGGAGATATAGTCTACTTTATCAAATTCCTTATTGAAACGTAAGGGCATGTAGTCTATGGAGATGACCTTAGAGAAAGTTTTCAGTGAGTGTTATAACATGCTCATTAATTTGGAGAATCCCTTAATACTAAGGAAAGTATTCGCAGTTTAGAATAGTTAAAACTGTAACTTAAATTTATTTATTTATTTATTAAATCTATATAACCACTCATCTCACTTAAGGTGACTCTGGAAAGTACACAACAATGATTAGAACAACAGTGGCTCTTTTCCAGTCTTCTGGCACTTCTCTTGTACTCCAGATTTTTCTCAAAATTTTCAGTTAATGGCTCTGGGGTAACATCTGCTAGTTCTTATAGCACTCTATGCTGTTTTGTTATTTTTGGCTTATACTGAGCCTTAGTCTTCCTGACTCTATTCTGCAGATTCAGGCTATAAAACCCATTGTTTAAATTTAGATTACAAAAAGCAATAAATTAGGACTTGTGTCAATCAACATGTCTGAGGGGTTATTGCCTTGATGACTACATCAATGATTTTAATCACAGGTCCTACACATTTACTTAGGATTAGGTTATGAGACTGTAATGGTAAGAGTTGTTTAAAATTCAAATGTGATTAAAAAGCACTGCCTTTCGCATATTACAAGGTATATTTTCCTCACTAGATTAATTTTCCTTATAGGACACACTACAAGACATCAAGCTGCTCCCCAAATACATCTGTTTTATATCTTTTAGCTTTTATCATTACTATTTTTGAAGTCGATACAATTTTAATTTTTTTAATTGAATGTAACCCACCCTCCAAGGAGCGCAGTGGCTCAGCAGATAAAGACGTTGAGCTTGGCGATAGGAAGGTCGGCAGTTTGAATTCCTAGTGCCGCGTAACAGAATGAGTTCCTGTTACTTGCTCCAGCTTCTGCCAACATAGCTGTTCAAAAGCATGCAAAAATGCAAGTAGAAAAATAGGGACCACTTCAGTGGGAAGGTAACAGCGCTCTGTGCACCTTAGGTGTCTAGTCATGCTGGCCACAAGACCACAGGGACATCTTCGGACAGCGCTGGCTCATCGACTTAGAAACGGAGATGGGCACTGCCCCTAGAGTTGGTTATGACTAGCGACATGTGCGAGGGGAACCTTTACCTTTTTAACCCACCCTCCTTAACCCACCCTCTTTGACCCTAATAAAGGTTGTATTTGATCAGTAATTCACAACATGCCCCCAAACCAATAGGGTTTACTTTTTATTTTCTACAATGCTGTCAGCTAAAAGCTCAAATAAAACAGGAAAACAGACAATCCAACAAGAACTGTACAGATTACATAATAAAATCAGGTTATGGAAAGGACAGAACCTATTAAATTGTACTTTGATCTCTTCCTGGTTTGACTTTACTCCGGTTTTCCAAGCCAATGAAATCAGTAATGCTGAAGTCACAAAATGCATCCCACTAAATCTCATATTTTCACTTGCTGAAAAATTTACATGTTCAAATTTACTAGAATTTTGCCTTAAAAATAAAAAATATATGTTATTGTTGGCCGGATAAAATGTGTAAGAAAAGGTTATGAGGTATAATTATTTAGTTGTGTATTATGCTGGGGAGGGGGAGCTGTTCTTAAAAAGAATTGGAAAAAGCCATGCATCTTCTCTCCACCCTATTCAGCAGATGAAAATTGCAAGAGAGTTTTGGCTTCTACAGTATATCACGGCAACAACTGGAAATCTCAGTCCCTCCAGATGACCCTGTGATCATTTAATCAAATGTCAAAAGCACTTTCTGGACAAGCTCTCATGCGGATTAGAAGAATTTCATACATACATAGTTTAAATGCATACAGTAGCAACTTGGCTTGTGTTATTATCAGTATCATTTTTAAATGTACTACCTAAATTAAGAGTCTGCTAGAACACAAATGAATCATTAAGGAAACAAACTTTTATCTCCTAAATTATAGAACATTCTTCCACATATCTCAACATCTCTGTTCTTCACAACACAATATCCAATGTTCCAAAAGAGCACTTAAAGTACGATTAGATTAATTTTTATTATAGCCATACAGCTAGAAAGCACAATATACTTCAAATATATTCAGAGACATACGCTACTACAATCCATAGATATAATAAAGGATGAGCATAAAACATAAAACATAAGAAAATAGAGGTGATCATTAAAATTAGTCCAATTCTGTAGTCACAAGTACAATGAATAGAACAAATAGACGTACAAAATTGAGCAATTTAGGAAAATGGAACAGAATCTTGATCAGGCAAAAGAAACTACAACGAAGCTTCATTCATACTCTTAGGTCAGGTATGTCTTCAGAATGTGCCAGATGAATGTCAACCAAGATTTCCTACAAGGAATGTAACAGAAGAACATATGGGCACAGAGCATGGACATAAGTGTTGATGTAGAAGAATATTGTTACAATATTCGAACAAGTCAGTCCTGCAATTACAGTATCTGCTAGCATTGGAAGAGATAACTTATTGGGCCTTTGAGAAATGTAAAACATCTACATAAGAATCTACTGCATTGATGACAATATTCCATGATATAAGGAGCCCAAATAGTGGATGGATAGAATCTGAATGCACACCTCAGGTGCCTCTACAGGGACAACGTTTTGAAGGGGATAGATGGGGAAACTCATCAAATTTGCAGATGACACCAAGCTGGCAGGAATAGCCAACATTCCGGAAGATAGGCTTAAGATAAGAAGGATCTTGACAGACTTGAATATTGGGTGCTATCTAACAAAATGAAATTTAATGGTGAAAAAAGTTAAATATATAAAGAACAGTTGTTGGAATTGGGTATGTCTAGTTGGGTGTGTCCAGTTTAATGAAAAGAAGGACTAGGGGTGACATGATAGCAGTCTTCCAACATCTAAGGGGTTGCCACAAAGAAGAGGGAGTCAAGCTATTCTCCAAAGCATCTGAAGGCAGGACAAGAAGCAATGGATGGAAACTAAATCAAGAAAGAAGCAACCTAGAACTAAAGAGACATTTCCTAACAGTTAGAACAATTAATCAATAGAAAAACTTGCCTCCAGAAGTTGTGAATGCTCCAGCACTGGAGGTTTTTAAGAAATGATTAGACAACCATTTGTCTGAAATAGTATCGGATTTCCTGCCTGACCAGAGGGTTGGACTAGAAAACCTCCAAGGTCCCTTCCAACTCTGTTATTCTGTTCTGTTATTCTGAATATCTTCATTAAGTACAGAGATTTATTTCAATCATAGACAGACAAATAGATATCTTTGATAATATGCACCTTCCATAGTATGTGTCTTTAGGTACACACAATAGACAATAGATACATACAAAAGATAATACGTACATTTAAATTTTACCAGAAATATTTTTGCAAGCATACAATACTTTCTAATCTGACTACACTAACAATACCAAGAAAAATGATAATCACAGTGACTCCATTGTTTTGAAAAACAGACACAGATAACATATCAGACTCTTAACCACTGCCTAATTGAACAGCTAGAGATACGTATTCTATAACTAATAACTCAGTGGGTCAAGAACCACTTCATTCATGTGTGCAATTTAATAGCATAAAATTTAAATAGTATTTCAAAGACAATTCCTTTCCCGTTTTTATAAATATACACATTATAGCTTTAAGATTTCTAAATGAATGGTGTTTGCTTTATCTCAAATACAAACTTTTGAAATGTAACACTATTTCATTTGTTACATGTAAAAAAATGCAATACTATTAATTTGTCTGGAACATGATAGATGTTATACTGTTAAAATACTGAAACATAATAACCTATAATTTAAAATTAAAATTAGCACTATAGGAACAATTAGCATTTGCTCTTTCTCTTTTCCTTTTTTTATAAAGAAACTTAAAATACATCAAGCAGTAGATTAACTAACTTTTCAAGTTAATTTTTTCATGTCCAAAATGCATAAAAAGAAATATGCTCTTTTAACTGTAGTTCCAAAGTAGACAGAGTTATTACAGTACATTGTTTTTATTCGGTTTTTAAATTGGTTTTATATTGGCTTTTAAATTTACAGCCCCATACTATCATAATTGTTTTTAATATGTTTTAACTTGTTTTGCAATTTGTTTTTGTATGTTATGTCTTGTTTGTATTTTAGCTGGCTGTAAACTGCCCTGAATCCGTCAGGAGAAGGGCGGTATATAAATGTAATAAAATGAAAAATGAAAAAAAATGAATAAAAAGATATATAGAATATAGTTATATTTTTAAAACTGTTCAGGAAAGAATTATTTTAATTTTTATTTCATTTAAAACTATGTATATTTCTGTCTCTTTGGGCAGGATATGGAACTCTGAAATGCCTTAAGCATTGGTTCAAAGGCTAGACGGCAGTTCCAGGACACTTCCAGGAAATAGACCTCAGTTAACATTCACAGTTGCAAAGCAATTTTGCAACAATACCACCCAAAGGTGCTTTTTCAAAAGGCAACTGGACTTTGTTTTTCATGGAAGACATTTTATTTCTCATCCAAGCAGCTCATCTAAGAATTTTTAAGTTTCAGAACATCTCTCTCTCGCTCTCTCTGTTTACCATTATTCTCAGTTCAAATGTGTTGTCTTATGCCTGACCCATATTCTCCATTGTGTGCTTGTTTATTCTATAATCCTTTCCTCTCCAATCAATATAAAGACAAACATTAATTCCCTTCTTGCTAATTATTCTAGTGCTGGATGAGCATTCCAAAGGGCAGAGGAGTAGGAAAAAAGGAAAGCTGAAATAAAATCATAAGCACAGTCAGGGTCATGTCATTTTCTACTTAGTGACTGCATTACTTAGTGACCAAACAACGGATTCCAATTATAGTTGATAAATAAGGGGTTATATATAACATTAATGAACAGTTTCCTTGAATCTCTTGAAATGCTTACTGCTCCATGAATCTTTGTTCACTGAAAAAAGGGGCAGCAGGAGCTTGGTGGCCTGGCTCACTGACTGGAATGAGGCTGGGAGACAAAGGTTCTTAAAAGAAAGTCTTCCTTCCCCAAGTCTTGCACTGAGAATGCCTGACTGGTTGGCAAGAGTTTGCTATCAAGTATTCTAGGTGGTTTTTATTATTTTGATATATGAGATTGTCAATTTTGCATATGAATACAAAATGAGATATGTTAGTCAATAAACAATATATCCTAATCGTAACACGATTATGAATGATAAAATGGACTACCAGACTATGAATAAAAAGAAAAAAGGCAGAAAGAAGGCCCCAAAAA
>JANHFO010001225.1:174091-187813 GCA_032468095.1 Pareas carinatus | reverse complement strand
GAGCAGGTTTTTTGAGGGGGGGGGAGAGATTGTACTTGGCAGGAAAGTGATAAAACCAAGGAAATCATATACTGATTAACTTTGATTTTGGTGTCTTGGGAGATTATACAGCTCAATCTTACCTCGATTTGTACCTACTGGCATCCATCATTAAAACTACAACTTCCTCTGACCATATCCCATGATGAGAGAGCTATAACAGTGATAGAGATATCATATATAAGCAACTGCATTAGGTGCAGAAGGCTCCTCTACCTAGATAACATCCTCTATAAAGAGGATTTATATATGTCAGAATTGAGAAAAACCTTCAAGATGATCCATAGAAAGCTGATGCCTATCCAAATAAATCATATGGCAATAGGAATAGGGTAGAGTAGGGTAAGGTAGGATAAGGTAGGGTAGAATAGGATAGGGTAGGGTAAGGTAGGCTAGGGTAAGGTAAGGTAGGGTAGGGTAGGCTAGGGTAAGGTAGGGTAGGTCAGGTCAGATCAGGTCAAGGCAGGGTAGGGTAGGACAGGATAGAACAGGATCTTCATTGATGTAGTCATTTGATCATATCAAAAGTATAAAACCTATGCAAATATATAGACAGATGCAAAGAAAACAATTGAATGTATTCATAGTCATCACCCTACAGATAATATATGTTCATGTGGCATTAGATATATAAGGTGTTGGGAACATAACCTAGTTCTAGTATTTGGAGGTCCACATCTACTCACTCTAGATAGTCTGGATGGGGTAATAAGTATGGGCTCCTTCCTTTTAGAAGTCCCATTTTTTCATTCATTCATTCTTCATATTTCTTAGTCATCCATCTCCCATTCCTGTTATAGCTCCCATTTCTACTTCCAGGAATAGGAAAATTTAGAGCAGTCGCCCCCAGCCTTTGCTTCAGACGAGAAACAAATCTCATCATTTTTCATGGAAAAGGTGTCTAAGATTCTTCACCCTAAAAGGGATTTCTAGAGATCTACTTTTTCAAGAACAATCTGCTCACTCAAAAAGAAGAAATTAGTCAATACTTTAAAGTGAACATCTTTAAAAAGTCAGAGGTATGAAACAACCAGAAGAAAATAATTCTTACTACTTCTTATGTTGGAGGAAAAGAACTTTCTCCCAAGGAAATACTAAACTTCTGGCAAGGGTGACAATGCAGTATTTTTATGATGGCCATTAGGTGCTCTTCTACAAGGAAGAAAGGCTGAAATAACACAGAATATATACATTTCTAGTATACAGATTTATTTCTCTAATTTTTGTGTAATTAATGCAAAAGATAGTTCAGTGACTTCTGATGGACGGCACGACGGCGAGACAGCAGATTTGAGAGGCTCCCAAGTCGAACTGCCTGACAGCTAGCAGATCGGGTCAGTTCCAATCCAGGAGTCAACTCTAAAGTTGCCCTGGAGAGGCAACGAAGAGAATGGATATTCCGCAGTCCTGAGGAATGTGGTGACCACGCTGAGACTGGGAAGAGACCCCTCAGAAGATCTGTAATGCTGGGCTGTGATCATCGCAGCATTTAGTCGCAGATGAGCTGCAAAGCAGAAATGGAGTGCCTTGAAAGCAAGCCACCAAAACAAGTCTCAAATCAACATCTAGCCACCTGGGTGAGTTACTAAAATCCTACTCCAAAAAGACTATTCTACCTTATTAAAAAGAAGATTTAAAAAAGACCTAATGCCCCAAAAAAAGGGAAAAATGGCAACTGAAAATGGAAGAGGTTACTTATTTTAAAAAAGGGAAAAATATTGAACTTAAATAAAGTGTCTAGAAAGGTGAAAATAACTTTTTACTTATACTGAAATTTAAAAGATATTATTTTCATATCATAAAACTGGGGGAAATTCCTAAGGTGTTGTTGGATGCTTTTTATAGAAATTAAACCTGGTGGTGAAGTGAAAGTTGGAGAAAGCCTGACCTCGAGAGTACAGCTAGGAATTGTTTATTTTATACAAGAAAGGAAATATTTAGACTTACATAGAAATGAAACTCCAAAACCTGCTGTAAAGCAAGGGAAGTATTAAGAAGGACTGTTAAAAAAAAAATGGCAATACAAATGGTAAAACATATACAGGAGATCTTAATGACACTTATGGAGTCACAAGAAGCTAATTTCAAAGAGATTTTAAAAAATCTGGGTGACAGATGTATACTAAAGCCAAAAGAAAAAAGCTGAACTAAAGAAAAGTTGGATGATTGCAATATGGATGATAACTACACTGACAAATTGGAAAGAACAGAAGAAAAACAGTAGGCTATTGGAGATGTGATTATACTTCAGAATAAAAAATTGAATTATCATCCAAAACTTCAAAGGATGATCAAGAAAAGGCAAAATGACTTAAAAAGGAGAGTACTAACCACCCCAATGAGCGCAATGATAAGTGCAACTGAACAAAGAAGCAAGCAAAGAGAAGGAATGTACAAACCAGTTAGAAAGAAATACAAGATCCCAACAGAAAGATCTGAGAGAGCTCGGAGGAAAATAAGAAAGGAGAAGAGGAGGAGATTGGGAGATACAGACGCAAAATTGAAGAAAAAAGAGACCCAGACGTGGAAGATATGGAAAAAAATTGGACAGATAAGAATATTGTAAATGAGGAGTTGAACATGAAACGCAGAATCTTATTGAAAATTAGGACATAAATGATTAATTGAATAACCAAAAATGCTTTATAGATTAAAATGATAAGTTTGATTGTGTAGTGATTTATATAGGATGTTTTACAAAAAGAGAATATATATGTTTACAATGTTTCAATATGGATTTGATGTTTGAAATAGGTTTAACAGAAAAATGATAAATTGCCAATGATAAATTTGCTATTATGTTGTGATACACAGAATGACTTACAGATAAGAATATTGCAAATGAGGAATTGAATATGAAACCTAGAACTATGATGACAAATTAGGATATTAATGAGTAATTACATGATCAAAAATGGCAGATAGTATAAATGATAAGTTGGATATTGTAGTGATTTATATAGGGTATTTTATAAAAGGAGAAGACACCTAAGGTTTAAATAACAAACTTGTTACTGTGTTATGATGCTCAAAAGAGATCAAGAGAACTGAATATAAAAGGAGAATGTAGTTAATGCTTAAGACGTTTTATGTTTATGTTTAGGCTAAATGAACAGAAAATTGATAAATTACAGATGTTGTAAAAATATGACTTTATGTGAAACATATAGAAGTTTAAAATTGGTTTGTTTGTTTAAGGTAAAGAAGAATAATGGAAAACTAGATGAAAGACTTAAAAAGCGGGGATACAATATGGAAATAACAGCAGAGATATATTTACGATGCTTAAAAGTAAATCTAATAAAAAATATTGTAAAAGTGAAGTAAATTACAATCTAGGCTAGCATTGGTACATCAGAATATAGCTGAGGTGAACATTTATATAAATGAAAAAATGGCTTTCTTATAATACGTTAATTTAAATGTTTAATGAAAGATGGAAGGAATAGGTTTAAAATTCTATGAACATGATTAAGTACTGATGGATGATATATAATATGTTTATTCAGTTGGAGGATACTGATTGGAATATTGAAATACGGGTTTTTATGTTTTCTGTTTTTGTTTTTTGTTTGTTGTTGAAAACAATACAAATTCTTACCAAAAAAAAAAGAGAGAGAGTCTATACTAGCTCCATTTCATGTCTGACTTTTTCAACATAGACCACCTTGTTCTTGAATGACTGGGTGGACTGGACATCAACATTTAATCTACTGGTACCTTAAGTCTATGTATTTTGCCATACGCTAAATAAATAAATCTGCATGCCCAACCTGAGTACCTAATGTTGCATACCATGAAGAGTCATCTTGTACCACAAAATGAGCAGCATATAAATGTAATTAAAAAAAATTAAAATACCAAAAATGGGTTCATCTCAAAATTTACTACTTCAATAAATAGTCTGAAAGAAAAATGACAATTTGATTCCTATCTCCAAATTTGAAGAGGAGGCTGCCCAAGACAGGTTATCTACATGACCTTCTAATCTAACTTGGAAGCTTATACTCCTGGATTCCATTTCATTGACGTCAACAGGAGAGTAACTGCTGATAATAGGAATGGTAGCAACAGAAGATCCTGGGTTGCCATTAGTGTCTAAGTGGAGATGTATTTTGTTCATCTATTAGAAACATGCAAATGAAAAATCAAAAATGAAAGGACAATAACACCACAAAATACAACATTTTAACAATAAGAACAAATCAAATAAACACCTTTAAGTGGAAAGAGAAATATTAGAGTTTAAATATTTATATAATTGTAAATCAAGGAAATTAACTTATATCAGCTGATTTGAATCATTTCAAAATGATTTTCAATTAGGTTCAAAAAGCAAAAAGAATCCTATTAATCTCTTTCTAAGTGTATGTGTACAAAATTAGTTTACTGCTTTAAAAATACTTCTGGTTTTTTTCCCTTAATTCCTAGATTTGGAAATGGAGGAGGAAAAGTGATTTCAACATATACAACCGGAACAACATAGCAATTAAATTCATCAAATGAAGTACTACTATTTTAAAAAATTGTATTTTACTTCTTATAAACATATTAGATAATTTAAAAAGTGGAGGGATAGGGAAGAAATAGCACATAATTTATTGAATTTCCTTCCGAGAATACTAAAGAATTGTACTGTTACTATTACATTACTTTTTAATTGTTCTGTAAATAAAATTATTGTTTCTACCGTACTCTCTTTTTAAAAATAATGATTTTGTCCTAGATTCTGATGCCCATGATATTATGTGCCAGAAGGCCTTTTTCTGTTTTTCAAAGAATAATAATTAATCAATAACTGCTTATATATTCTACATATGTTGTAAATTGCTACAAAACGTATTTTCCTCAGTTCATATTAATAATCTGTTTTTTTCACTTTAAAGTAAGTGAAACAGCTAATACCTCAAACAGGTTTTATCTTTGGTTTCACTATTTAAAATAATAGACTTTATAAATCAAAGTCAGATTCCATAATGGCAGTAAAAAGACTTACTTATATGTTTGCAGATGTTTTTAAAATATCTTTGTCTATATAGCACATCAAATAAGGGAGGGAGACATATTGAATTATTTTGGCTTCTTCAATTGGTATCATAGACTAACTTACAAATACATAGAGAAACAGCACATTTCTGGCAGTCCTATGACACATATCATGATGCATATCATATTGCATATCACAGAATGGCAAGTTTATATCCCCTAGTGAACTTCTTTCAGTTTGCACTTCCTTTTCCATATAGTAAACAACATATTTCCCAGTGACTCTATCAGTCACCATTTTATCTGCAAATTATTGTTATCAGAACACAAAACCAGTATATTGAGTTTTCTAATGTGAACTTGAAATTCATTATTTATCAACCTGCTCACCACACAAATGTATATACAAACATCTCTTGATTAATCCAGAAGATTACTTCTCAAACAAAATAGGTCCTCCCACATATTTTAAAACAAGGAGCTCTTGTGAGCGAAATTCTACTCAAAAGGAATGTTGGATTCTCACATACGGCACATAAAAAAAGAAATAAACCAAAAACGGTAATGGAAGAACAGCAGAAAAAAGCAACTGCTCACAGGAATTTCTTGGCATTATCTCTGTGATGATCAAAAATTCCAAGATAGCTAAATAACACTGGAGGTAGGATTCCTGTTGCTCTGCTGGCACAGGACCTATATGAGCAAGCCACACTGGGCTATAGAAAGCAAGTAAGGAAGTATTTAAGCTAGTACACACAACTAACAATGCCATCCAGAAATCAAACTAAATTTCTAATAGTCCTAAAAGCAGTATTTACAAAGAAAAAAATATAAGAGAAAAATGTTTACATGAATAATCACAGGTTACATATTATTCATTTATATGTTTATCTTATATTATGCAATTTATTTATATTTAACTTAGTTTACCAAACTGTAAAGGGTAAAGAAACAAGTGATGATTAAACAAAGATGCTACTTTCATATATTGTCCTGTAGTTGGCAATTATATGATAAAAATGTTTGTTCAAATATTTAAAACGAGGTCAGTTATTCAGCTCATTATAATACTTTTTTTTGTGTTTATAAAAGAATGCAATTTCATTTTTTGGCCTCATTGGTTTCCACTTCACACGCCTGTTGTTCAAAAAACCATGAAAAACAAATCAGTCATCTAAACCATAATTAAGAGTTAACTGATGATAGTCAATAGGAACCCCCTATGTCAGAAGATTACATCATATGAACCAGGATTGCATTAAAGATAATAGCTCAACCAGTCAATTAAATCCCCAAATTTCTTCCGGACACACTGATACCCAATATATTGTATTTACAAAATCTTTATTGAATTGTGATTTTAAAATTATGAAAATATTACATGGATGTCAAGGTAATTTCAACTGGTGTAGATATATAACAACTACTTATAAATGAGAATTGTCATATTATTTTGTAAACTATCTGCTAAATCCTCTCTATATAAAGAAAGCATTGAAGTAGTTGTGGTTGGACCTCATGCCTAGATGTCAAAAACATTGACATTGCTAGTTTATACTTCTTCACAAATCATATTTATGTTGCAGCTGCTAAAGTGGGAAACATTCATCCTCTGCATTTATTAATTGAACTAATGCACACACTCCAAATGCTACCTCAGTTTTGTTATCCCATATTGTTAATTTAAGGTAATGAAGGGATTAAACCAGAGTTTACATGTAATCTTCTTGTAGCCTAAACAGAATGTTTGCATTTTATATTCTGAAAAATAGCTGAAAAGGAGACATTTTCAGCAAGGAAAATCATGATAGAAAATGTGCTTTATTATCCAAACTTAAATCTGGAAAACTAAAACCACCTCTGTATCTGTAGCTCAAATGTAGGATGAGAGTAGACGAGGTTCATTCTCCAAGTTTGTGAATTGGTATCCAAATATTCCATTACCAGGCTAGGTAACATCTTCAGCAGAATTTAGGGAATGTTGGTGGTGTTCTACTTCTTTGGTTCTAGATTCCTGGTGGAGTGTGGCTGTGGGTTTGTAGGCTATTGTTATTCCTAGAGGTTGGAGGATTCTGGCTTTCATTTCTGACAACCCCTTTGTTTATAGTAGGATTAGTTTTTGCACGGTGGCTGGCTGTGTGCTGTGTTGTGGTTTGGGTGCTGTGTGTCGGAATACAAAGTTTTTCAGACAGCCACTGCAGAGAAAGCAGTGTGTCCTGGCCCTTCTGAAGAGGGTCTGGACGCAACTTCTTGTGTGTGTGGTAGGATGATTGCATACAAAGCTGAGGATTTGGTCTGCGTGGTTGGGTTTGCAGAAGACACAGGTTTCCAGTTCTCCGTTATCTAGCCTTCTTATACCAATGTCAAAGAATGGGAACCTTCTGTCTTACTCTTCATGTGTGAATTTGATCCTGGAGAATAAATTATTGAGTAAGTGGTGTGTTTCTTCAATTTGGGAGTGTTTGTTGATGACGAAGGTGTCATCAACATAGCATGTTCAAAAATTTGGTTGGATAGTGGGTAGGGTCATTGCATAACTGTTTCTGCTATTAGGCCTGATATGGGTGATCTCATCGGGGTGCCTTGTACTTGCTTGTAGAACCAAACTCTGCCAGGATGTAATTTACAAAATCAACTGTAACAATTGCAACCAATTCTACGTGGGACAAACATTATGTCAACTGAAAACCAGGATCCACAAACACCAGCTGGCAGTTAAAGGGCATGATCCAAAATCCCTAATTTCTACTCACAGGGACACCAAACAGTACCAATTCAATTGGAACAATACAAAATTCATCGGCCACACTACCACTCGCCTCGCTTGTGAATTTATTGAAGCCTGGCACTCCACAGTCAACTCTTATCAATTGACACATCAACCTGCAACCAGTTTATGAACCCCTGAGAATTCAAATCAACTGCACAACCAAACAGTGACAGAATCAACTTTCAACCCCCACCCATGAGCGCTTCACCTCTCAATGACTCTCACCTGATGTGACCTCTCCATCACAAGAGCTTCACCTGACTTGACCTCCTCCTGACCCACTCACGAGACCCATCTCAAAACTTTCACCTGATGTGAAATTCCCATCATAAGTCCTATTGATCACACAGTCTCTTTATAAGCAGAAGAACACCAACACTGACATATCTGTTCATATCTGAAATTCTATTTTATAAATATGAAGGTATGAAAGAATGCCACACAAATTGTTTTTGGGACAGAACATTTATTTATATTATACAGATCTCAGTACAGTCCATCTATTCAAACCTATTGGTATTTCTGATAGCAACAATTATACTTTAATTCAGTTTGATCATTTAGGTATAATCTCCTTTAAGGCACTATCAAAAATGTCCAGAAAATAGGTGTATAAAAAAGCAAAAAAAAACTGGATACAAATACATATATTAATTCTGAAGATGTTAAAGACTGAAGCATAACTGAAACTGGAGACTTTTCTCTTGGGACAAGAATAACCAGTAAAAACTGATAGAATCTTGTTTTTATATATGATAGCTACAGCAAGATTATTATGTGTTTAAAAGTGAAAATGTTTGACACTACTGTACTCACAATGGAGAACTGGTTGGCAAAAATGCTGAAGCTTGCAGAGATGGCTAATTTAACTTCCTTGATTAGAGAAAAGCCAATATCTACATTTATGGTTGACTGGAAATCCCTTACAGACATTTTGCATGAAACTGAAAAAAATGCACTTATCTTTTGATTTTAATGACTAGCGAAAAATATATAATAGTAATGCGAGCTTTTTACTATAAATATAGAGTAAGCGATAAGTTTGTAATCATTGTTATATTTTCTACAGAAAAAATCTAGTTTTTATTTATTTTTATTCTTTCTCACTGCACATGTTTTTTCATTTTTTCTTCTCACCATTTTCTATTAGTTTTAGTTTTCATATTTGCTTTACAACTTTTAAATGAAATCTATTTTTAAAAACAAAATGACTAAAAAATCTCAAGAAAAACTTGTCTCATTAAAGATAAACCTTTACAACAACATACAGCATAACAACATTAGGCTATTTTTTCAATATATTCTCATTATTATGAACAAAATCTTTGCATGAAATTATCAAGTAGATAAATACTCTTCAAAGGCTGTACTAGAAATAGATCAAAATAAAAATAAATAAAATAAAATCTACACTTCTCAATCTTTTTAGCACCACACTGTGTGACTCCACAATAAAATTTGCCATCACATAGTTTCATAAAATATTAATTCAATAGCAGATTAGGATGGCAGCATATAAATCTATTAAATAACAAGATAAGAACTATTAACAAAATGTAATATAAGATCCTCTTTGATATTAGTTTGCCTTTGTTTTGTGTCTAATTAAAATTATAAAATTTAAAAACATGAGGAGGGAGATTTAACATTCCTAGTAGGGACATACTGAACAAGACCATCCATATTTCTAAAGACCACATTTTGATGCATTTTTGCCATCCAGTTCCAACTTGCTGCCAGCCTACTTCTTGAATATGAATAAGATTGTTTCCTCTTGCACAAAGATCTGAGAATCCTTAACACCACATCCAAATTCCTTTGTCATATTCTTCTGTTTAATCTCCAAACTTTCCCAAATCTAGATTCTCCCAACATACTGTTGTGCCTATCTAATTTATAACCAGAGTTACATCGATCACCGAGCCTGGGAAACTACATATTTTGCTTACCAACAAACACTGAAAACACAGTAACATAATAATAACTATTAGTAGATGTATCTTGTTCTATTAAATGCACTACTTGTTTAGTCTGGTCAAGGGTTCAAACATTAAAGCATTCAGCTTTATGCATATCAACATTTTAAACAGCAAGTTTATTTATTTATTTAGATTTATATACCGCCCTTCTCCCAAAGGACTAAGGGTGGTGTTGTTACATACGCACTCATAGCTTTTCAATGTTATTATTAAGAGCTGTAGTGGCGCAGTGGTTAGAGTGCAGTACTACAGTCGGCTGCCAGTAAGTTTCAGCAGTTCGAGTCCCACTAGCTCAAGGTTGACTCAGCCTTCCATCCTTTTGAGGTCAGTCAAATGAGAACCCAGATTGTTGAGAGCAATATGCTGATTTCTGTAAAACCGCTTAGACAGGGTTATAAAGCACTGTGAAGCGGTATATAAGTCTAACTGCTATTGCTATTGCTAATTGAGACTCATTGTTGAATTTTTCTTTAATATCTGATCTTATTGTCTTATTAAAACAAATTAACTATCAGCACTTCCTAGAAAATGGAAACCATGAAGAAAATAAATTCTAATTGAATAAGTGAAAATGTTGATCTTCTGCCCCCTCGTTTCTTGCTGTATTCCCCTCCAAAACTGAAGACTTTAGGATAAAAGTTTAATTGCTATAACCAGAGATATGAAGTAAAAAACATAAACCCATTTTGAGAATATATATTAAATAGGAGTTAGTCCTAAGGTCCTAAAAATATTTCTTCATTATCAGATAAGTGCATCTACTATATTAAAACTACTCCAGGCAATTTTGTAAATATTATTTTAATATTATTTTTAATAATGTAGCATTTATCCAAAAAGGAATCTTCTAAGAAAGTTGCAAAGGAAGTCAAGAGCAAAGATTTTAAATTCTTATTTAAGTAATTGAATATAACATATTCTATTTTAGTGTAAAATTAGATTGTCATCCCACAAGTATCAAGCCTAGCAACAAACACAGGAAATATTACTAACAACTAGCAACAGTTCTAAAACTGTAATGAAAAATTAATTCTTTCATTCTTTGACCATGCAGAAAGAATTCTATTAGCAACAATGGAGAACTAATGAACCAGCACTAATTATAGCTTCCATTTTTAAAGAAGGTATTCAGGAAACTGATCAACAAAATGTATCAAAGCTTGATAAAGATCACTAGTTGAACCCACTTATCTACTGCACATCTGCCACACCACATTATCCTCCTGTTCAAGTGTCAATTTTGCATTTCAATGCAGTAGCTCCATCAGATTAATGCCCAAGACATTTCAGCTGTGTGGCACATAAGTCAGTGGACATAGAGAAATATTATGCATGGTCTGCATCATTGACACTAAGCAAAGGAAATGTGATTAGAACCAAATTGTATGTGACAGGGGAATCGGAAAGCTGTCAAACACAATGACATGGATTCAGTATTTAGAAGGTAGAACGGGGAAAATAAAAGGAGCGGCCACTCTGGCTCACAGACAGCAATAACACAGAGCAGCTATGATAAATTAATTCATTTACTTATGAAAAATTAGAAGTTTCCACATGCAGCTCTCATTTATATTCCTGTCAATCAGATTAACTAAATAAAAAGCCTGTAAGATTCAACATTCAATTTTCCATATGAGCAAAAGAGAAAAAAAATATTTTCGTATTTAATTATTTTTAGGAGAGAGGGGAGAAAGCTAGAGTTAGACTCATTAATGAAAAGCTATTCTTTTCTATTTTGATTATAAGCATCAAAAAACAATCTTATGCAATGCTTATGCCATTAAATCTGATCAAGTCAATGAAACGTGCACAATATAAAAAGTTATATACAGTACAGCACCAATATGGGAATCCTAACAGGCCTGGTAGCTGCCATTATCTGAATAAATTTGAGCTTTTCTATCTTTCATCCCAAGAAGTAAGGTATTGTGTCACTGAAATTCCAATCCATTCTCTACTCTCCACTCTCATTGCCAGTGTAGTTGAATGCAAAACAACCCAGTTTAAAACTTGTTTCTAAATTTTAAAAAAAGACTAGAGAGAACATCTTTACATAAATTATCCTATAACATTCTCCAACTCCCCATTCAACATGAGGAACTCCATTTCTAGAAGTTCATCAAATTATTACAGCAGTAAAACTAACATCCAACATGAAAAGCTTTCATGTACAGATGACATTTTTACTAAATAATGATAAGGAATGGCTTTCTCCATCACTAGGTTGTAGGAAAGGTAGCAAGGCAACAGTATGTTGTCTTTTGTCTAGAATTTAGGTTTTGCTGAATCAAGTTTAAATTGAACCAAGTTCAATCGAACTGTCTTTTAATTTTGTGACATCTCATTGTCTATACTATAGAAATAACACTATTAAATAGGAGTACCTCAGAGATCACCGACCAACATTTTAAAATGCCCTACATAGACAGTTCATGACTGTTGGGTTGTAACAGTTTTTATCAGATGCACATTTTTCTTCTAGATATTATAAGACAGGAAATCATAAACGGTACTTCAATTGATGGTGTTACAAAATCAGACTTTAAAATTAGACTTACCAGCAGCCTATACTACCAAATTTATAGCTGATAAGTTTTTCTTTCACTTAATACAGAAAAAAAATGTGTTTGCATAGGTGGATAATTCAAACTGAAAGATTCCAAACAAAACAAAAATCAAAGAGAATCTGTGAGATTCTTCTCCTGGAAAAGGTGTTAATTGTAAAGATTTGAACATTCAGTTTCGTTACTCTGCAACTCAATTTACCAAAATTATGCACCATTTTGATTGCTTATATGAATGTCTTCCAAATATAGAAAAAGAAGTCTTGTTATGCTACAAAGATGAAGTAATCACCAAGTAATGAGAAATAATTCATATACAATTAGTGCAAAAAGCTGAATTAATTTATACTTTATTTTTCTTTCCTTTGTATTTCAACGAGTAAGGGTTTTTTTCAGTTGATAAGTTTGCGCTGTGCAAAGATGCTGTGATTAGATTCTCACCAAATTTCAAAAAACATTGCTGTTTGGGTCTTCTGTATAGTACTTACTCATTAATTTTTCCAGTTGATCACTTTCAGCTCTAAACTTTACAAAAATTATCTACTATGAAGCTTTTTGTAAATCAGACAGAAATTAATATTGCAATTGCTGGTATAGTAAATGTTACTATTTTGAAGTACTGTAAGGCCTTTCAAAGTGAAATTCAGAAAATAATGTAATTTATTTATATTTTAAAGAGAAGTTATAAAAAATCATTGGCAATTAACAAGAAGCATAGTTATTGGAAACAAAACTAGCAAAAGGCCTTTAGGGAAAAAATACCTACGATTACAAGTCTAATGTTTTATTAACTTATCTATCTTAAGAGTGTTCACATATTTTTAGGGGTTCATCTTAAACTATGACAAGTTCATGTATCATACATATTAACTCACACTGAACAGAGGCAGATTCCTGCTGTATCTGACCTTAGAGTTCCATGCAGTGTAATAACGGAATCCACCCAGAGCAAAAAGATTAAAGGGGTGTCCTACAAAGATAAAAAAAAATCTAATGCCATACAGTAAATTTATATTGAACAGACAGCATTCTGAAAAAAAACAGTAGTAACAGTCCCTTATGGAGGAGAAATAGCTCTCAAGTTTCCTTTCGATGCCCCTTAGAACACTCTGGCATCTAAATTTGTCACATCTTGAGGAAATAAATCTAGTGAAAACTAGTATAAGTATCTCATTTAAATAACACTATAAAAATCCCTTTAAACCACCAGCCCTGCCCATATTGCAGTCATCAATTTCCCAAAAAAATTATATGTGTTACCCTTGGATACCAAAAGATTACTTTCCAGCATTGGTATATATTACTTGTATATATGTAAGTTTGAGCATGTTCGGGTTTTTCCCCGTGTAAGATTGCGAGTTTCTTGGCGACGTTTCGGTGAGGT
>JANHFO010001225.1:142613-156884 GCA_032468095.1 Pareas carinatus | reverse complement strand
TGAAGTCTGTGTTTATCTTGTTTGGTTGCAGTACCAAACCAGACAGTTATTGAGGTGCAGATTACAGACTCAATCATTCCTTTGTAGAACTGTTAGCAGTTCCTTGAGCGGTCTGACCTTTCTGAGTTGTCTCAGAAAGAACATTCTTTATTGTGCTTTTTTAATGACATTTTTGATGTTGGCTGACCATTTTAGATCTTGGAATACCTGGAAATTTGAAGGTCTCTATTATTGATACTGTATCGTTTAGTATTGTGAGAGGTAATAGGATAGACTGATTTCTCCTAAAATCAACTATCATTTCTACTGTTTTGAGTGAGTTCAGTTCAAGGTTGTTCTTTCTGCACCAGAAGGCCAATTGTTCAATTTCTCATCTGAAGGGAGATTCATCGTTGTCTCGAATGAGGCCATTTTAACAGAGGGGTCTTTCGAGATGCAATCATTGGTGTATAAGACAAGTGGAGAGAGCACACAGCCTTGAAGTGCTCCTGTGCTGATTGTGCAGATATTTGATGCTATTTTGCTAGCTTCACCTGCTGCTTTCTGTCTGATAGGAAGCTTATAATTCATTTGCAGGTGTTATCAGGTACAGTTAGCTGGGCCAGTTTGTTTATAAGAATATCTGGAATGATGGTGTTGAATGCAGAACTGAAGTCCACAAAAAGGAGCCTTGCATATATCCCTGGGTAATCAAGATGTTGTAGTATGCAGTGTAGTGCCATATTAATAGCATCATCTGTCAGTAGGCAAATTGCAAGGGATCTAATATTTGGTTTGTGATGGTTTTCAGGTGGACCATCATTAGTTTTTCAAAAAATTCATAATTATAGATATCAGTGAATCTGGTTTGAAGTCATTTAGTTCTTTGATGGTGGATTTCTTGGCACTGGGATGATGGTAGATTGTTTGAAGCAAGAAGGAACATAGCACATCTCCAGTAATTTATTAAAGATGTAGCTAAAGATTGGGGCTAGTTGATAAGCACAGGCTTTTATGCAGGCAGGAGTTACTTTGTCTGGTCCTGGGGTTTTTCCAGGCTTTTGTCTATGAAATAGGTCTTGCGCAGCTCTTTTTGTGATCATTAAAGGAGGTTCACTCAAAGGAATGGAGCTTGTAGTAGGCTTGGCTGCTGTTTGTGTTCCCTGGGTGAAGATGGTGGTGATAGCTGACATTTGTTTTCTTTCCAACCTACAGTAAAATGTGTCTAGATCACCTACTAAGCTTTGCTTTCCTTCAGCATGTGATGGAGGTTTGTTGTAACCAGTGATATTTTTTAGAGTTTTCCACATATTTGCTGGTTCATTCATTGAGAGCTGATTACTCAGCTTTCAGAGTAATTTCTTTTTGCTGCTCTGATCTCTCTTGCTAATACATTTTTGGTTTGATTGCTCAGATTTCTATCTCCTTTTCTGTAGACTTCTTTCTTTGGCATGATGTAATTGCTTAAGTCTAGCTGTAAACCAGGGTTTATTGTTACTGTGTATTTTAATGCTTTTGTTGGTACACATAGGTCTTCACAGAAATTGATTATGATGTAACAGACTCTATAAATTCATCCAGGTGTGCAAATGCATCCTCAAAAATATTCCAGTCTGTGCAATCAAAGCAAGTTTATAGCTCTGTATTTGCCCCTTCAAACCAATATTGCAGTGATTTAATTGTTGGCTTTATAGTTTTAAAACTTTATCTATAAACAGGTACAAGATGAATCATACTGTGATCAGTGTTTCCAACATTTGCTTTTGGTAATGATCTACAAGCATTTTGTAACATTGTATAGCAGTGGTCCAAAATGTTTTTTCCTCTAGTAGGACAGTTGACATGTTGGAAGAATTTTGGAAGTTCTTTCTTTAAGTTGGCATTGTTAAAGTCACCTAATATTATTAGGAATGAATCAGGTTATTTTGCTTCAGCCCATGAGATCTGTTCAGTTAGATTGTGTAATGCATTATTTATGCAGGCTTGTAGTGGGATGTATGTATGTTGCAACCAGTACAAAAGAAAATTCTCTTGGAGAATAAAAAGACTCATAGTTTGTAAATAATATTTCTAAATCTACATCACAATATTTCTTTAGTATTGTTACATCTTTGCAACGTCTATGATTAATGTAAAAGACAAGACCTCTCCTCCCTTTTCCTCCCAGAAGATTTTGCTTCTCTGCTCTTTCCATTTGAAATCCTGGGATGTGCACACTTCTGTCTTCAATTATTTCATTAAGTTACATTTCAATAAAGCAGATTATTGTACAATACTAAAGTCAGTGTTATATCTGTTAAGAATAAGTAATTCATTCATCTTATTAGCTAGAGCATAAATTGGTCATAAAGATAGAGGGAAGAGAAGTTTTTGTATATTTTCTTCTTAATCTATTCAGTATACCAGCTTTTGTGCCCGTACCCACTTTCCTCCTCCTACCTTTTGTCAATTTTTTTTCTATTTTCTGAAAGAGCATGTACCTATAAGTCCATCTATTGCACTAATTATAAAGAAGTAAAATGTTCAAGGTGAGTTTCAACCCTCCCCCCCATTTATCCATTCTTTATTGTTCTCGTTGGTCATGAAGAGAGGCTTTAGTCCCTCCTCATCAGTTTCTGGTTTTGAGTTTGATGTCCGGAACCTTTGATGTTGGGTTCTGTTTGATGCTGTGGTTGTTTTCTTCTGGTTTTAGGTGGTACCAGTGAATCTAGAAGCCTTTTTCCGCATGCTTTACAGCTGTCTGGGTGATTAGCAAGATGGAAGTGCCCATTCTACTTAGATTGCAGCAGAGGTTTCTGTGTCTCCTGGCTTGAATGGGTGGAGGGTTTCTTTCAGGGGCAGCGTCTACGCTAATGTGCTATGCTTCCATAGCCTTTGACGTTGTCTGTGTAGGGGGGAAAGATATGACAAAGCCACGTCCCCCCCTTTTTAAGCTAAAGGAATGTAGGTCTAAGCCTTTCAAAGTGTCTGGAGGATTCCTGAAAAACAATTCAAAGAGAAAAATGCCTATATTCTGTCAGTGTCAGATTCTCAGGAATAACGGCAGTGGGTAGAACTTGGGCCACAATAAATGTGAGATTGCTTAGCAAGATCTTTAATTCCATATTGGTCCTTCCCTCACCTCCAAAGACTGGAACTGATAAGGGGAATGAAGCTTTTGTGCTATCCCTAATCCGTGCAATATGTAGGTGATGACCTGGAAACAAGATGAGTGGTGGTTCGTAGAAAAAGATGAGGAAGAATTTCTGTCTTATTATTATGAGATTATTCTTGATGGGAGGAGTCTTCTATTCCAGGAGAGTGGAGTGGAATTTATTTTACAGTATTAACATGGGTTACTTTGAACTTGACACTGTTATTAACTTAGAGTTCTATATTGTAATACTCATTATTTTAAAAAAATAATTAAGCAGAGTTTGGAAGAATAAGGAAACTTCATTACAACATAATCACACTAAGCCTTATCCCTCAAGAGACATCTGGAGACAATTATGAAGTTCAATCTCACATTCATTTCCCATCTCTGAACAGTCGATACTTTATTTATTTATTTATTTGTTTATTTAAATTTTTATATCACCCTTCTCCCCAAAGGGACCCAGGATGGTGCACAGCCAGATAAAAACAGTTAGAACAAACGACACATTTAACACATTAAAAAACTTAAAATAACATATGTTCAATGGCTAATTTAAAAAATCCGCAATATAAAACCAACTTAAAACCAGATCTAAAATTTACATTAAAATAATAGGATAATTTGACAAGGGAAAGGTGTAAGTCAGGCCAACTCGGCCCATGTAAAAAGGTAGGTTTTTATGGCACGGCGGAAATCACGGAGGTCTGGGATGGTACGAATCTCTGGAGGAAGGTCGTTCCATAGGATGGGAGCCACCACAGAGAAGGCTCTCCCCCTGGGGGTCGCCAACCGACATTGTCTAGCTGACGGCACCCTGAGGAGGCCCTCTCTGTGGGAACGCACCGGTCGGTGGGAGGTATTCGCTGGCAGAATGCGGGCCTGTAAATAACCGGGTCCTAAGCCATGGAGCGCTTTAAAGGTCATAACAAGCAACTTGAAGCGCACCCGGAAGCCCACTGGCAGCCAATGCAGCTTGTGCAGGAGAGGGGCCACGTGGGTCCTGTCACTTGCCCCCATAACCCCACCCCCACAGCCGCGTTCTGAACCAGCTGGAGTTTCCAAACGCGCCCCAAGGGGAGCCCCATGTAGAGAGAATTACAATAGAATTACAATTACAATATGTAGAAATCCTAGATCAGGTTTCCTTTCACATATCTTGCCCCAATCACAGGCTGTCACTAATCAACAACTGTTAAATCCTAATTCAATTTATGAATTTATTTTCCTTTGTGGACTCAAGACCACATAGCAGACTTCAGGATACAGATAGACCTCAATTTATTACTGCAATCAAGACCACAAAAATTCATTGTTATGCAGTATAGTCATTAAGTGAGGCATCAGATGACCATATCCAATTTTACATTTTACTTGTAGTTGTTAAGAAAATTACTTATGGTCATTAAGTAAGACATCACACAAGCATGACTTGTGACCTCCTGTTGGCTTCTCCATTGACTTTTCTTGTCAGAAGCCAGCTGGAAAGGTCATTAAAGTGATTCCATGACCACAGGACTATCATAAGTGTCAGCTGGCTGTCACAATCACAGGATCATAGGAACACTGCGATGGTCGGAGTTCTAGCATCAGTAACTTTTTTCAGCACCATTGTAATTTGGAATGATTACTAAATGAAAGATCATTAACCAGGGCAATACATTTCAAATGTACAGTATGCTTCTTCCATTACATACAAATTACTCACAAAAACTAGGCATCTATAAAAACTTTTAAAAATAAAATTAAAATGTTAAGTATTAACATACTGAGGCACCAGTTTTCCCTTTGGTCCGCCTCTAGGGGCGGGAAAACGCTTGTTGCTGATTGGCTGGCCGCCTCATCCAAACCGCATAAGAGGAGCGGCCAGCCAGCAGCGCTTCAGTTCTTGACTACATTTGTTGCAAATAAATGGAGCTGAAGTTACTGCTGCCTGCAGTCTCTTCCTTACCCTCAGATCTGACGTAAAATATCACTTCTAACGTGTTTGGTAAACTATTAATTCCTGAAGGACTATCAACACTGAAAAACCCAAGTTTCAAAATCCTTCAATATATATCTATATAGGAGTGAGTACTTGTAAGACAAATTCATTTAAAATTATCAGATTTGCTTACCTACTGTCAGCCTTCATGGGCAAATCAGACAGGAAACACAACCAAATGAGTTGATTCTACCTTACTTTAAGACAACCTTAACAGAATTGTGTAAGTTTGAAAGTACAAACTTCCCATCACCACTTTTAACTACTTGCTCTATTTGGAGGGGGGGGACAGGTCCTTCCTAGGTTTCTTTCTTTGACAATTAAACAACTGGGTGTATGAGCCCCTCTTGACTGATTGTTTTCTAGGGAGCATCTCTTCTCCCCTTTCCTCATGGTCACCCATGCATTGCATTATGAATTTTCAATGTTTCAACAAAAATAAACTAAAACGTTTTGAAATCTTTTAGTTAACTGATTCTTCTATACAATTTGATAACGCATCACAAATTACACAAGCTACAAACACGTTCCCTCATAAAATTCAATGTCAAAGCAACTAATATCTCTAACCATCCATTTATTAAAAATGACTAGTACAGATATGCAAATAAGATTTAGGTCTGCAGAATGAGTTATTTATACTCCCATACCCTGGCAAAAAGAAAAAGACTATTCTGACATTGTATTTAAACACAACTGGAAATCCTGTTCAGAGAAGGTTTCCGAGTCCCCATCCAGCAACCAGCACTTAACTTCCAAGCTCTAAATCAAGCAGAATATTTTGGTTAAATAAATGAAGTCAATGCAGTTAGTTAACTGTGGTGGTGTAATTCAAAAATAAGAGGACTTTTGATTATCAGTGTTCAGCATCAAAATGTTGGGCAGCCCTAACATCATAGTGGCCATTTTCAATGAAAATAATACATCAACTTTTTTGTGTTTATTTTTATCAAGATCTGAAAACAATATGAATATTTCTTAAATCTTAAAAAAGATTAAAGTATCAGGCAAGGGTTCATTTTTCCTAAATAAAACAAGGTGACAACTATACCAAAAGTCTATTTGCCTCTTTCATTAACCAATGCATAGTAAAATACAATATGAGTATATTAGATTGATTCATCCTTTTCCTCCAACACATAATGCAATTCAACTGTACACTTTTTAAAATTGAGTAGTTCAGAAATAGTTGCAGAATTAAGGTTAGTTTACAAGTAATCTTCAACTTATCTATTTGTATCCTGCCTCTATTTTCTTCTCTGGAATCCATCTGTTTCACCGATGTCCTTCTCCTCCCCCAGGGGACACAATGCTAGCACAAAGCTAGTCTTTTAGAATTTATTTATGTATTTATTTATTGTTAGCATTTCTGCCAGATTTGAGGTCTATTCCTCCACTGTATGGAAGGATTTCCTCTCCCTGCACAGAGGAACCTCAGCACACTGGACAAACAGATCTCAAATCCTCCACATTCTCCTCCTGCAACCTTCTCTGCTGACTTCCTTAGAAGCCAGCAGAAAAAATTACAAATGGCAGTCAAGTGATCCCAAGGTACTTGGCAACCGATCATAAATGCTAACAGTGTGCCGAATGCCCAGAATATGATCAGGTGACTGGAGGAAGACACTGCAAGATTTTACAATGGCTAAAGTGCTTCCATAGAAGACTACATCTATTAGACTATTAGAGTCAACCAAAATGTATAGAGAAACTTTAATTTGAATAAAAAAGTAAGGCACAATCAAAGATATATTTTAGCTTACTTACTAGCTTACGGTCTGACTTTCTGGCCATTCTTAATGGTGAAAATATTCCAGAACAGCCTGGATTTAATATGGAAATTAAATGCATTGGCATTTAGCAAGGTAATGCAACCTTAACTTGAAGAAATGACTGAATATTTTTAAAGTTACTATGGGATCTGTTATAAATTTAATAAGACATAATGGCTTCACCAGTTTTATCTTACTGAATATCTTGTTTAAATTGTTGAAGCATGATGACGACTGTGGCAGATGGGAGCTGTAATTCAATGCATAACTGAAGAGAAAAACCAAATGCAAATGTAATAAGATTCGGCCTCAACCTCTGGAACACTGTGCCACTGGAGGTGAGATCCTCCTCTGCCTCATGGCCTTCTGAAAAGGTCTCAAAACCTAGCTCTGCCAATTTGCTTGGTGTTCCAATGGGGGTGTTCCATGCTGGACGTGGCCAGTGGACCAAGATGATCTCACCTCTGTTCCACTCGTATACTGGTTTCCTAGTTTTAGTCAATTACTAATTTTAATGTTTCTATATTCTTGCTTTTATTGTAAGCTGACATGGGTCACTCTAAGAAGTAGATGGGCATCATATAAATGTAATAAATATATGAATATAAATATATAAATATAGAGAAAAATAGAAATACAAGTCATTTAAATTAGCAATAATACTTCTAAAAAAGAACAAACTATAATTGATTTGCAAACCAAATAAGAGTCAACAGTTTGCCTTGCCTGCAAAAAAGGCAAATGTGATTTTAGCATGCATAAAAAGAATTACATTTTTCAGAATCAGAAGTAATAATTCCACTCTATTCTGTGTTGGTCAGTCTCCATCAAGCCAAGCAAATATATATAATACAAACAACCAATTATTTATCAACATACACGGCTTACAAAGTTGAACGGGTACACTAACTGCTGACTATGGCGGTTATGAAGTGGCAATTTTGACTTTATTGTCTTTTAATCTAGAAAAAAGCATTCTCTCTACTAGACATATAATGCGTTTCTATAACTTGTTATTTATTCATCAGAATTACTTTTTACCTTTAGCAATAATGCAGTGTGTTCAGTAAAGCATTTTCCCAGAAAATACACTTTGCAATAATACTTCAAGTTATATTTTTAGTAAAAAAGATATTAACTGGTTTGCATCCTTGTCTTCAGTTTCATTACTGGGAAATATTATCATTTAAAATTTAGGATTATTTATGAAATTATTTCAGATACAAATTCAGATACAACTTCCGTATTTTATCAATTAGGGCTTTTTTCTTTTTCATTCTTTTTAAGCTTCATTATAATTCTTTGTTATACAAAAGTAGATCTAGTTTGCCACAGGCTCTGAATCAACCATATTACAATCTAGAATTGGTTACTTCTGGGTACCTACCATATTTAACATTTCAACGGAGTTTGAATGCTAATCTATTGTTCTTTTTTACTGTTCATGTCTATCCATACTTCCTTAAGAAGTACTTATAGTTACAATCATTTATGCAGCAACCATTCAAAGTTATGGTGGCAGTGAACAATTGGTAGTTATAGAGAGTCCTCACTGTTATGACCATTGCAGCACCTTAACAGTCACATGATCAAAATTCAGGCTCTTGACAACCTCTTACACTGACAACAATAGAGGCACCTCAACTCCCTCATCCACCTATCTCTCCCCCAACTCTGCCCTTATTATTATCCTGTGCTACACGGGATCTGACACTCTCTGTGGGCCTTGCTGCTCTGCACTCACTAGGCAAGCTCGAAAAAAGCAGGAAGACAAACCTAGACCTCACCTGCATCACCATGAAAGAAGGAACAGAGACTGCAAGTATGTGAGGGAAACACAGCAAGGCTTGGGGGTGTAGGGTGTGCATGGGTATAGGGAAGGCATGGCAAGGCTCAGCGAGGATGTGGGAAGGTGCATGGGAGGCATGGCTAGATGTGGAGAGGGTGTGTGGGACTGCACAAAGTGTGAGGGAGGCACGAGTTCTGGAGAGGGATGCAAGGATACACAAGGATGTGAGGAAGTTTGAGGGAGGTGTGTGTGAGAGAGAGGGGGTGGGTGTTGGCTAAGGTGCATGAGGGTATGAGGGAGGTAAGGCAAGGCTCAGGGAGGATGCAGAAGGGTCCACAGGTGTGTGCAAGGGGGCAAAGTAGGTATGACAAGCTTCAGGAAGGTGTGTAAGAATGCAGAAGAGGTAGGGAAGAGTGGCAAAGCTAGGGAAGAGCGAGTAGGACTTCATAAATAGCCAGTGTGGTGCAACTGCAGAAGGGCTGGGACATCTGGGTGGGGGACATCTACACCAGTGATTTATGACTTTCTGGGGAAGTCAGCCAGGAAGGTCATAAATGGTAATAGTATAGTCACGGGCCATTATGACCAGTCAGGTGAGTCATTTGCCAAATACCCAGATCACAATCATATTACCATGGTGGGATTGCCCAGACAGTCAGACCAGTCGTAACTATCATTTGTTATAACATCATAAATTTATAACATCATAAATTCAACCAATCATTGATGGAATGGTCATAAGCAGGATGAATTAAAACTCTATTTTTTATAAAAAAATCAAAATCAGATTTTTTTATCTAGATCCGATTTTTTATCTAATTTATTTTAATAAAATGCTTTTGAAATAAAAATCTATCTAAAGATAGTGTTCTATTTAAGATACATTAATAATTTAGTTTATTCAGTATGAAATGGAGCTAGGTTATATAGCATGAGACTGTATATTTTGCAATATTTACATTTTTGGTAAACTCATTCAATGAATCCCAAGCTCTGCAAGCTGAGATAACATGTACTGCATTGATGCACTTACACAATTTCACAGAAACCATGTGATAAAACAAAGTTCAGAAATATTACTTTATTCCGTTGTTTTGCAAATCTATGTACAAACTGTATTATTGTTTGAAGAGAAATGAATCTGTACCAGGCTCTTAAGTGTGAGCAGTAAAAATGAAAGTGAAACTTTCTAAGCAGCTTAGAAACCTTGTGATCTTTCTGCACATAGCTTGAACTGCTTTATTCCTCCAGTGAGGAGCAAAATGGCAACAGGAGCAGGCCCTAAAAGAGAGCCAGTTTGGGAATATTTTAATGAGGTTCCTCTGCCTATGGATAAAGCAGTTGACTATTTCAGTTACTGTCTTTTTTGTTGTGTTTTTTGGTGGTCCACAGGAAAATCTGAAGATTATTTGATTTTTTTTGTATAGTTTTATGGTTCCTATGTGTGTGTGTGTGTCTCTCATTCTCTCTCCCTCTCTCTCTCTCCCTCTCTCTGTCTCTGTGTGTGTGTGTGTGTATCTCGTAGGAACAAATATCACACTAAAATGTGTAATATTTAAAGAAATTTCAATTATTTTGTAATAAGTAAACTAACTTTAAAATTTGTGCTACTATTAAATAACCTTTAAAGAATTTAGTGGTCCACAGGATTTAGTGGTCCCTGTCATGATTCTGAGTCTGGATAGGGACAAAACTGCATTTGTGTATCCCAAAAACTAACCAAAATGCCAAAGGAGAGAGACATGGCTTCCTCCTGATATAATTGGATTCTACCAAATATTTACTAAAAGGCTTTGGCACAGCATTCCAATTGTCAGGTTTATTTAGATTTTTAGAATTTAAAAGTTATTATCAAGCTTGACATTGGGACAGTCCAAAGCTGAATGCAATCATGATAGAAGTCAAACTTGTATGGAAAGGAACAGAATGCACATAGCTTTAATAGGATGCTAGTAATGATTTAAGCTGGCCAGAATTGAATTGTGATTAAATTCATTTTTCCATCTGCTCTTTCTGCAGAAAATTGGTACCTTCTTTTTGTAATTGATTCAAACACATCTGCTTTAAGGAAATGGGAAGTGTATTAAATTTTAACTGTTTTACATTAAATCCTATGATTGCCACAGTACTTTAAAAACAATTTCAAGGTTACCTCAATATTGTCCTACTTTTAACATTTGATTTCACAGATGATGAGGTTATTGATTACTTGATTTGTGATTGACAAATTCTGTGTATATTTCCATTGCGCAACAGGTCACAACCAACTGACTAAAAACAATTACTTTTATGATAAGTGCTAGAAAACATTAGTAGTAGTAGTAGTAGTAGTAGTAGTAGTAGTAGTAGTAGTAGTAGTAGTAGTTTTCTAGAAAGTTAGCAAAATCTTTCTTTTTCAGAAGTTGTTTGCTGAAAGCTATTTCCACTTTCATACTGGAGAATTTTCTTGAAATTATCATGGACAGCCAATAAAAAAGAAACAAATGGATCATATAGTGAATCAAGCCAAAGTTCTATCTTTAGGCACAAATGGCCAGGCTCCAGTTATCCTACTTCAGGCATACTATGCAGACCTAACTCTCTCTAAAGAAAGTTTTAATACTGGGAAAGGTGGAAGGAAAGAAAGGAGGATGATCAGAAGCAAAGACACAGTGACAATATGTGCATGATTGAAAGATCTGAAGGACCATGGAGAAAAAAATCTCTACGGTTGCTAAGAGTCAACATTAACTTGATGGATATGTAATTCAATTAAATTTGTAATTTGCATGTGCTTTTATTTCATTATTCATTTTCAGGACATTTTTACATAAGCAGAAATATATGCATAACAATTAAAATCTCCTGAAATGTTATTCTTTAATCAGAAATGCCTACTCATGGTAAAGTACTGCAATTAGGTGGATGTCAAGGTTAGCTATGAATCGTCTCAGTACAAACACTGCATCAGTGTAAAGCAGAAGTGTCTTGTAAAAATCAATTTGCAATACCACATCTTCTTCATGCCACAATTTCTATCCACTCAATATGACTTTGAACAAGCAGGAAAACTGAACTACTGCTATAATATTCAACCTTCACTTGAAATTTATCTTGAGGGCAGAAAATAATTAGATGTCGCACCTATTAACTCAGTTTCATTCTGCTAATTATCCTACAGTAATAATCTTGGTTTTTCCCCTCATCACTGTATTTGGAGATGGATTAATGAATGCACTGGTGAAATTATTTTGAGGGCTATCAAATAATACACTAAATCAATCTTCTGTGAGCATATCTTCTTCAGTTAGTACCAAGGACAACTTTGATATTGAATGTTTTTAATGAATTTAGAAGTAATTGAAATGCTCTATCTCTACCTTAGTTTCTTATTTAAGCCTCAGATTAGCCTTTTCTAATATATTTTTATTGTAATATTCTTGGTTTTCTTTAGTGGGCCATGCTTATTAGTTGATGAACTTGCATAAATTACTAACCAGAATACTTTTCTTATTTATTTCAAAAAGTAAAACTACCTGTATGGATTAAATACATCTTTGCTATATCACAAAGGAGAGGATGTGAGGGGAGGACACATGCACTATGAAATTAATATACTTCTGTAACAAAGTTAATTATATAATATTTGAGTAGCTCCATAAAGGGGCCAGTTAAACATACATAGAAAAAATGGATAGCAAGAAATCCAAAATGACAAGAACAGAATTGGAAAACAAAAGAGAGAATTCAAGGCACAAAATGAATTAAGAGGAACCAACTCAACTGAATGCTTTATGACACACAATAATTGTAGGAATGTTATTAAAATTAAGAACAAAAAAGAATCTATAAATAGAACATAATATCCTGTTCTCCAATTTTGAATTAATGAGATTTCTCCAATTAACATGAATGTAAAAGTCATCCATTTCATTTGCCTACTATCATACTTATATTAGACGCAAATGGATAAGCAGATTGATAAAGGATTTTTTGTACATTTCATATCCCACAATGCATTATGTGATTAATTTTTTAAATGAAATTAATTCAAGTGTCAACAGCCTAATCTTACTTCTAACCATGAAAAACTCAGATTTCAGGATATAGTACATCAATACCATATCAGTATAGTATTACACTTCTATCTGATATATAACCTGATACTATTTGGTTGAGATCAGCTGTTTCCAATTATTTGATGACAATGGGCAGCTGCAGGAATCTTTCCAGACTGTAAGTTGAAATAAAACATAATTTGTATGCTTTGTGCTATGCTACAAAACTTGTGTAATTGTTGGTATGTATATTGTTAGCACTATTTGGGGCAAAACCACAGTAATCTTAAGAATATATTGAATATTTTTAGGATATTATCTTTTCAAAAGATTTGATAATTTTGTGTTAAATGTTCTGAAAGAGGAAGAGCTACATAGAGTGGCAAATTAATCCAACTTCTTATCATTGTCTACACTGGTAGCTGCTCTCCAGAGTTTCCAACTCTGCCTGAGGAAGACAAAGATTCAGTCTAAACTTTCTAACTCCACTTCTGAGCATCTTGTTTTCCTTTGATCCTGGAAACATTAATGGGCATTCTTGAGAGATACGTTATGGCATCTACATGGGGTGCTTTCTGCAATGCAAGACAAAAAAGGCAGGATTGGTAGATCACCTTGTTACCACAAGGTACCGAAATTATATATGGTCACTATACCATTCCTACAACAACAAATCTAATAATGGTCTAAGACTTCTGCACAGTACTGTACATCTGTTGTTTCTCAATAAGTAATATCATTTGCATTATTTTAGTTTTATACTACTAACATTCTCAAAGCTACGGGTTTGTTCTTCAAATGGCAGATTTTGTGTGAGGCCGTAGAGAGCCATGGAGATAACCTTGAGAAAGAGGAATATGGGCAGTGGTGGCTACATAAATAAAAGCCTATTTTAAGCGTGGACTACATTTGAAGCATGAGTAAGAAGCACAGACTGACTCCTACCTAACTCATTGCAGTATAGGAAGATAGAGGGGAAGAACTCAGGTTTTCAGTCCTTCAAGGTAGGCAAGGTGAGAAATAAATTTCATAACTATATTTCACGAGGAGAGGATCCAGGAAGAAGCGATCACGGGCATGTCTCTCCCTCCCTTTAACCCTCCCCCCATCTCTCTCCTTCTCTACCCCTCCCTCTGTGTGTATACTGCTCTCCTCCCTTTTGTATGTGTGTGTCTCTCTCTCTGATTCTGCCTCTTTTCCACAACAGCCCATCTGAACGACTGCCCCTCATTGGGCAGCCGGCATCACGTGGCCAACGAGGCGTGGGGGTGGAGAAAGCTTTGTGAGGTTTTGGGGTTGTGGGGGTGTTTTTGGGGAGGGATGTTTTTGGGGAGAAACTCCACCCACGTGAAATGAAAGGAAGAATCAAAAGTTTGTTTGTTGGGGAAAAAACCAACCCACCCATCATCCAACAGTCTTATTTTGCTTGGTTTTCTCGTAGTAGATTTGAGATGCTTCCCCCCCCCCCCAAAAAAAAAAAGTCCCAGGAGAAGCTAGAAAAGGGAATTAGATTCAGGAGTCAGGATTGCAACGTGACTTACTCTGAAGGAGTAAGGGATTACAATACTCACTAA